>ML241931.1:8504-34845 GCA_005239495.1 Nicotiana undulata
AATGTACCTTTCTAGTAAATGTTTTCCAAACATAGCTTCTTTCAAATAAATGCTTTGCATACATAACTTTGGAAAATAGTAACCTTGCAAACATAGTTTCCTTCAAGGTAAATGCCTTTAAACTTTACTTTTCAATAAATGTCTTTCAGGTGTAATTTCCAATAGAATAAGTGCACGGCATCACCCTTCGTGCTTTTACTCTCGCCTTCCCCATAGAAATCGACTGATAAGATACGTAAATTAATCAAATTAAACCAGTAAAAGACGTGGACAAGGCAACAACAGTGAGATAAAGGTCAAGTACATGACAATAATAACAAGTCACACCAAATATGTAAGTACAACAATAACAGCTCAAAGTACGGGCACAAGTATACACGGGGAAACAGATATCACATCATAATGCATGTCCCTCTTCCTCACCTGCACGGAAACACCCTTCGTGCCATGAACTCACTCACAATATTACGCACG
This sequence comes from Nicotiana undulata, assembly GCA_005239495.1. Lineage (NCBI taxonomy): Eukaryota > Viridiplantae > Streptophyta > Magnoliopsida > Solanales > Solanaceae > Nicotiana > Nicotiana undulata. The sequence continues at coordinate 8,979 of ML241931.1, forward strand.
GCATCACCCTTCGTGCTTTTACTCTCAATAATATGGCACGGCATCACCCTTCGTGCTTTTAATTTCAGTAATATGGCACGGCATCAACCTTAGTGCTTTTCACTCTTTCCTGACATGATAATGAATGTAAACAATGGCACGACATCACCCTTCGTGCCTTACACTCTTTCCTCACATGATAATGAATATAAACAATGGCACGGCATCACCCTTCGTGCTTTACACTCTTTCCTCACATGATAATGCATATGAAATGGCACGGCANAACAATGGCACGGCATCTCCCTTCGTGCTTTACACTCTTTCTCACCCAAACAAATGAAATGATAGCATTCAGACAAGGGAATCAACAGCATAAACAATCATAGAAATCATATTGTCCCGGCAAGGGAGTCAACAATGGAAAACAATATCATCAACGACATGAACAATAATATAAACAATACTATCGCGACAAGGGAGTCGACAATGGAAACAATGTCATCCCGGCAAGGGAAAACAGCTATAACCAATTTCACTTAAACAATTAGATTCACGGAATAAACTCAGATTGAACAATGCTCAGTAATAGGCAACACCAAGGACCATCAAAATGGATGATTATCAACTAAACCTAAGTAGCACTTAAGGGAAAATCATATAATTCACAATGTGCGACTCACGGGCATGCTTGACACCAACGTATAGATATTCCAATTTCTGCTAAACAATTATAAGGCGAGATTATACTAGTTCTAGTCAAATAGGCAGTTTATGAAGGAAGATAAGGCACAACGGTAGGAAAGGTGAAGTCTTCATTTAAGTCAACTAAGATCAAATAAGAAACAAGGAACACTAAGCAAGTAATTTCTAATTTGAACATGAAGAAATGAAACTAGCAATCAGGAGCACAAATATAACAATTACAACTTCATACTCGGGGAATATAAGGACCTACGAATCCTAAAAGGCCAACCTATTTGCAAATAAGTCCAAGTACGCACTCGTCACCTCGCGTACACGTGCTACAATCAACATAGAAGACTCAATCCTAAGGGGTAATTCTCCCGCACAAGGTTAGGCAAGATACTTACCTCGAAGATAACAACCTGGTACTCCAAAATGAATTTCTCGGGTGAAAAGAGCTCCTGACGGCTCAAAATCAACTAAAACAACTTCAAAATACATATAAAACGTATAAGGAACTATCCCGAATAATAAACTTTCACCCTTTACAAAATTATAAAAATTGACCCAAAAGTCAACCCCCGAGCCCGCACCTCGGAACCCATCAAAATTTACAAAAACTGAATACCCATTCTAGTACGAGTTCAACCATATAAATTTTACCAAATTCCGATACCATTCGGTCCCTCAAGTCATGATTTTTCAATTTAGAAGTTTTCTTTCAAAACCCACATCTTTCTCGACTAAAATATTTAAATGATAAAAATCAAGAACAAATTCATGGAATATATTTAATTCTAATGGAAAAACGTTTACCCATTTGATTTGTGTGAAAACCCCTCAAAGAATCGCCAAGAACCGAGCTTTAGAAGTCCAAATATGATAAAAATGGTGAAACCCTCGGTTTTGGAAATCTTATATTCTACCCAGTCATTTGTGCATCACGAACGCGGAGAAAGGGATGCGTTCGCGAAGAAGAAAGAAAATGAGGCTGCCCAGTTGAACTATGCGAATGCGAGAACAAGCTCGCGAACGTGGAAGGAAAATGGCAGAATCTTATGCGAACGCGGAAGCTGTTGTGCGAACGCGTAGAGGAATTAACCTACAGTCCCCCAGCCATTGGTTCTACTATGCAAACGCATGGGAGATATGCGAACGCGGAGAAGGTGAAGGCAGACTTATTTGATCGCGTTCATGTTCACGCGAACGCAGTGAACAAATATTAACCCCCTCCAAGATTACACTTTGAGAACGCGGAGGAGGGGGTGCGAACGCATAGAAAAACACCAGCTGACAGACATCAGCATTGCAAAATAGGAGAGAATTGACCCGAAGCCTATCCGAAACATACCCGAGACCCCCGTGACCCCGTCTAATCACTCAAACAAGTCTTATAACCTAACACGGACTCGCTCGAGGTTTCATATCACACAAAAAAAATACCAAAACGACGAATCAAACCAAAAATCAAACTTATGAACTTTCATATCTTCAAATATCAAAACTCGTGCCGAAACCTATCAATTCAACCCGGAATGACGTGAAATTTTGCAAACAAGTCACAAATAACACAACATACCTACACCACTCCCGGAATTCCATTCCGAGCCCGATATCCAAATTTCACCTATCGGCCAAAATTCTAACTTTCGCCAAATTACCTCAAATCACTCTACGGGCCTCCAAAACCATTTCTGGACGCATTCCTAAATCCAAAATCATCATACGAAGATGTTGTCGTTAACCAAAACTCTCCGAGGACGTTTACACAAAAGTCAAACCTCCGATCAACTTCCATCACCTAGGCTTCAAGAATTGAAAATTTCCTCCCAATTCCACTCTGGATTATCCGGTAACTGAATCCAACCACGCACACAGGTTGATATACACAATGTGAAGCGGTTCATGACCTTACGCTACCGAACGGAACGACCGGTCGGCTCGTTACATTATTTGATATATTTAAGCTACTGTATTCGTGAATACAGTAGCAAAAGTTGGCGAATACAGTAGCAAAAGTCGGCGCGAAAAATGGGGCTACAGCTAGATAGACGAATGTATGTGGGTGTATGTGATTGTATTCGACTGTATGTCGTAACGTAAATTGCACAATTCCAAGCCTGGACAGATTTATTTTAATGGAAAGTGTATAAAGTAACATAATAGACTCCTAGTATAACTCAACTAACCCAATTATATTATCCATAATCATTTCATACGTGAAATATGTTTCTTCCCTTTTCTGTTTTTTTTTCTTCACGTGTGCTTCTTTGTTCAACAAATAAAACAGAGAATTCGTGATCTATTAAATAAAACAGATATCATATACAAACTATATATTTAGTTGATGTATTAAATCTGAATACATAATTACAATACGATTATTATATTAATTCATGATCTTTGAATACAAATGAATACAATCTGAATACATAGTTGGTATATGATCTCTGAATATTGAATATATGTATTCGAATACATCTGAATACAGATGAATAAAAGATGTTATATACATATGATATGATTGTATTGTAAAAAGATGTAATATTTCATTCATCAGAACTGATTCTTTTTTTTTATAAATACAACTAAATATAAAACGATGTTTTGTATCAGGGTGTCACGACCCAAATTTCCCTCCATTGGGTATCGTGATGGCACTTAGTCTTAGGGACTAGGTAAGCCTAACATTTACTGAATAACAACAATGATAAAGGAAATCTAACAGTCTCGATATAGAAATCTTAACAGAAATTACAATTTTCCAAAACCGGTAATACAAGTCATAAGCTCTACAGAATTTACTACAACTTCTAAATACAACTGTTTAGAATTAGTAAGGACAGTTGAATAAAAGTAGGAAGGTGACTCTGAAGCCTGTGAACGCAACAACAAGTTTACCTTGAGTCTCCTCGGCAATGATCCACGCAACTACTAACAATCAACACCTGAATCTGCACAAAACAATGTGCAGAAGTGTAGAATGAGCACACCACAGCGATACCCAGTAAGTATCAAGACTAACCTCAGTGAAGTAGTGATGAGGACTAGACAGGACACCCACTGGTCTAATAAATCAACAGACATAAATATGGGAATAGTATAATATGACGTCTATCTAATGACTACACAATGTAATTAACACATAACAAGTCCAAGCGGAAAGAAAATACAGTAAAATACAATGAAACATCATAACAAATACACGGGAGGATGGGCGGGAACACAACCCGAAAATCGAAAACCACAATACGGTAAGAACAAATAATAATTCAGCACTGCAACAGTTTCCACGCCAGGCCTTAGCCAAAAACCCCAAGTATTTTTTTTGGAAAATACTTTGAGTGTAAACCTTCACCCTTAAGTTTATATTGAAAACTTTGAATATAATCATTTCAATTAGAAAACCTCTTTGAAATATACTTTCTCCGAATATATATATACACATTCTTAGAAAGAGAAATCTACAAACATAGTTCCTTCAAATTAAATGCTTTTCAAATATCTGAAATATACTTTCTCCGAATATATATATATATATATATATTAGAAAGAGAAATATTCACACATAGTTCCTTCAAAATAAATGCTTTTCAAATGTAATTCCCCAATAAATGCCTTTCAAACATCGTTTTCTGCAAGACAAATGCTTTTCAATATATACCTTTGAAATAAAAGTCTTTCAGACATAGTTTTCTTCAAGATAAATGCTTTTCAACTATACTTTTTATATATAAATCTTTCAATCATAATCTCTCCAAGATAAATCTACCGGAACTCCGTCCGTAGCTCAGAATTTGTAATGCAGTACAGGGAAAAAGCTCCCAGAATACGTCCGTAGTGCCAATTTAAATACGCAGTACAGGGGGAAAGCTCCCGGAATACATCCATAGTCCCAATTTAAATATGCAGTACATGAGGGAAGCTCCCAGAATACGTCTGTAGTCCCAATTTAAATATGCAATGCAACCAACAGAGAGGACAACTAGAACACGGCAGAATCATCATACATTTCCACAACAAGCACAAAAGCAACAAAAACATAAATGTTAAGTGCGACGAGCAAATCAATGCAAGAACATAAATCACAAGAATGGTAAAACTCACTCATAAGAAGTAGCCACAGAAGGGAATGGAAAGCACAAACAGAAAACAGTGTAACGAGGGGAAAACAAGCAAATATAGCAATGATTCTCAATATTCAAGTTCACAACAAGAGAAACCAAATCATCCCAGCAACGGAAAACAGCTATAACCAATCTCGCTTAAACAATTAGCTTTACAAAATAAAGCTCAGCTTGAACAAATGCTCAGTAATAGGCCACACCAAAGGGATACCATCAACATGGATGATTATCAAGCTAAACCTAAGTAGCACTTTAGGAAAGATCATATAAATCACAATATACGACTCACGGGCATGCTTGACACCAACGAATAGATATTCCAATTACGGCTAAACAATTATAGGGCAAGATAATACTAATTCTAGTAACTTTGGCAGTTTATGAAGAAAATATAGCATGATGATAGGAGACGTAAAATGCTTCAACTAAGTCAATTATGATCAAATCGACCAGAAGGGAATCTAAAGCAAGTAATTCTCATTTAAGCAGGAAGAGATGAAACTAACAACCAGCAAAATAGTCATAACAATTACAATTTCATACACAGGGAATATAAGGACCTAAGAACCCTAAAAGGCCAAATTCATACAAATAAGTCTGAGTACGCACTCGTCACCTCGCGTACACGGGGTATAATCAACATAGAAGACTCAATTCCTAAGGGTTAGTTCCCCCACCAGTACTCTAAAATGGACTTCTCGGGTGAAAAGACCTCCGGACGGCTCAAATCCAGCTATAATAACTCCAAAACACACATAAACCGTATAAGAAACTATTCCAAATAATAAAGTTTCAATCTTTATAAAAATATAAAAATCGACCCAAAAGTCAAACTCCAGGCCCGCACCTCGAAACCCGATTTTTTTTATAAAAATCGAATACACATTCCAATAGGAGTTCAACCATACAAAAATTACCAAATTCCGATACCATTTCGTCCCTCAAATCATGAAATTTCGTTTTGAGAATTTTCTTCAAAAACAAACAATTTTTTCTTCAACCCAAAACACAACTTAAATGATAAAAACAAAGATAAAATCATGGAATATATAATTCTAGGTAAAGAACACTTACCCACTCGATTAGATTGAAAATCCCCAAAACATCGCTCCCAAATCTGAAGTCCAAAATTCAAAATATAAAGAAAATGGCTAACCCTCGCTTAAATGAAATCTACCAGGACTTCCGCACCTGCGACCAACTTAGCCGCATCTGCGCAACCGCAGGTGCGCATGGTGTCACGACCCAATTTTCCGTCCGTTGGGTATCGTGACTAGTCTTAAGGACTAGGTAAGCCTATTACTAACCAATATCAAATTATAGTATAGATATTTGCTTAAATGCTTTTGGAATAAATCTCAACACTTTACATCTTTCCCTAAACCCGGTAAGTACAAGTCATAAGCTTTAAAGAATTTACACAAAAACTCCTAAGAATACCACTGTTCAGAAGTAAATACAATAGTGCAATTAGAAATACAAGAGGGTGACTCCGAAACCGCGAACACTAGAGCAGTTTCACCTTGAATCTCCACAACAGCAACAGCGTTGCTAGCTATCGATCGACCGACTGAGCAAAACCTAGTATCTGCACAAAAATATGCTGAAGCGTAGAATGATCACACCACAGCGGTACCCAGTAAGTATCAAGACTAACCTCGGTGAAGTAGTGACGAGGACTAGTCAAGATACCCACTGGTTTAATAAATCAAGAGACATAGATATGGCATATAATAGAATATGACGTCTATCTAATGACTACACAATGTAATTAACACGTAACAAGTTCAAGTGGAAGGAAAAATACAACAAAACGTCATAATAGTACACAGAAGGACGGACGGGAACACAACCCGAAAACCGAAAACCACAATACGGTGAGAACAAGTAACAATTCAGCACTACAACAGTTTCCACGTCAGGCCTTAGCCAACAACCAAATGGTTTTTGGGAAATACTTCGAGTGTAAGCCTCCACCCGTAAGTTTATATTGAAAGCTTTTGAATATGGTCGTTTCAAATAGAAAATCTCTTTGAAAACTTTCTCCGAATATATATATATATATATATATACATTTTTAGAAAGAGAAATTTTCAACCATAGTTCCTTCAAAATAAATACTTTTAAAATATACTTCCCCGGAATACGTCCGTAGTCCCAAAATAAATATGCAGTGCAGGGGGATCTCCCGGAATATGTCCGTAGTCCCAAAGTAAATATGCAGTACATGGGAAAAGCTCCCGGAATACGTCTGTAGTCCCAATTTAAATATGCAGTACAGAGGGAAAGCTCTCGTAATACGTCCGTCGTCCAAATTTAAATATGCAGAACAGGGGAAAAGCTCCTGGAATACGTCCGTAGTCCCAATTTAAATACGCAGTACAAGGGGAAATCTCACGGAATACATCAGTTTAAATATGCAATGCAGCCAACAGAGAGGACAACTAGAACACGACATAATACATTGCCACAACAAGCACAAAAGCAACAAAAACAGAAATGCCAAGTGCGACGAGCAAATCAATACAAGAACTTAAATCACAAGAATGGTAAAACTCACTCATAAGAAGTATCCACTGAAGGAAATGCCAAGCACAAAGAGAAAACAATGTAACGAGGAGAAAACAAGCTAATATAGCAACGATTCTCAATATTCAAGTTCACAGCAAGAAAAAACCAAATCATCCCGGTAAGGAAAAACAGCTATAACCAATCTCGCTTAAACAATTAGCTTCCCAGAATAAAACTCAGCTTGAACAAATGCTCAGTAATAGGCCACACCAAAGGGATACCATCAACATGGATGATTATCAAGCTAAACCTAAGTAGCACTTAAGGAAATATCATATAAATCATAGTATACGACTCACGGGCATGCTTGACACCAACGAATAGATATTCCAATTACGGCTAAACAATTATAGGGCAAGATAACACTAATTCTAGTAAATTAGGCAGTTTATGAAGAAAATATAGCATGATGATAGGAGACGTAAAATGCTTCAACTAAGTCAATTATGATCAAACCGACCACAAGGGAATCTAAAGCAAGTAATTCTCATTTAAGCAGGAAGAGATGAAACTAATAACCAGCAAAATAGTCATAACAATTACAATTTCATACACAGGGAATATAAGGACCTAAGAACCCTAAAAGGCCAAATTCATACAAATAAGTCCGAGTACGCACTCGTCACCTCGCGTACACGGGGTACAATCAACATAGAAGACTCAATTCCTAAGGGGTAGTTCCCCTCCACAAGGTTAGGCAAGATACTTACCTCGAAGACGACAACCTGGTACTCTAAAATGGACTTCTCGGGTGAAAAGACCTTCGGACGGCTCAAATCCAACTACAACAACTCCAAAACACACATAAACCGTATAAGGAACTATTCCAAATAATAAAGTTTCAATCTTTACAAAAATATAAAAATTGACCCAGAAGTCGACCCTCGGGCCCGCACCTTGGAATTCGACAAAAGTTACAAAAACCGAATACCCATTCTAATACGAGTTCAACCATACAAAAATTACCAAATTCCGATACCATTTCGTCCCTCAAATCATGAAATTTTGTTTTGAGAATTTTCTTCAAAAACCAACATTTTATTCAACCCAAAACACAACTTAAATGATAAAAACAAAGATAAAATCATGGGATATATATAATTCTAGGTGAAGAACACTTACCCACTCGATTAGCTTGAAGATCTCCCCGGTCTATGAGGCCTCCTCACTTCTCTGTACTCTCTCTTCTAGCTTCGTCTGTACTCTCGCTCCCGGTCTCACATGCCTTATAACCGGCGAGCGATCCCTACCACCTCCTGGAATAAGACATCCGACTCTAACTCTTGAGTCATGTTGAACCGAATATCCTGCCTGATCCCCTCGATGAATCTACGGGCTCGCCCCCTAACTGTAGCAACCCAAGGAGGTGCATATCTGGCCAACTCACTGAATCTGACGGCATACTCTAATATTGTCATAGTGCCCTGATGCAATCGCTCAAACTCCGTGCACCATGCCTCTCGGAGGGACTGCGGTGCAAACTCTCTCAAGAACATCTCTGAAACTGACCCCATGTAAGTGAAGCTGATTCGACAGGGCTACCTAGCTCATATGCTCGCCACCATTGATAAGTTGCTCATCTAAGCTGAGACGCGACAAAAATGACCCTGCTCGTCTCCACAATACCCGTAGTCTGAAGAATGCAGTGATACTCCTCCAGGAACCCTGGACATCATTTGTCGCCAATCCACTGAAGATAGGAGGGTGGTACTTCTTGTACCTCTCAAGTCTAAGTTGTTCTTCCTCAGATGTTGTTGCCCTAACCATGGGCTGAACTGGATCCACATATTGTGCTGCCATGGCAACTGGAACCTGACCAACAGGATTTGGCTGCTCTAGAGTGTAGGCTGCAGGAATTTGAACTCCTCCCCGATCTATGGGGTAGCTGGTTCACCTGGAATCAATCCCGTCTGAGTCAATGTACCAATTATACTCAACAACTGCACCCAGGTCTCCTGAAGTCTAGGTGTAACAACAGGCGCCTTCGGTACCTGTCCTCCAATTGAAACTACTGGTGACTCCTCAAAGGCTACTCTGGTAGGTTTCCTAACTGCGGCACGCGCTCCTGGTCGGCCTCTGCCTCCGCCCCTAGCGAGATCCGTCTCGGGGCAACATCATCAGGTTCCGAAGCTCGTATCTTCACCATCGGTGAGAGAATGGAACGACATATTTCAAATTCCAAGATCAAGGAACTCGCACGATGGGAATGAAGGAAGTGAAATTGTCCTAATTGTTCTGTAGCCTCTTGAAGATAAGTACAGACGTCTCTGTACCGATCCGCAAGACTCTACTAAACTCGCTTGTGACTCGTAGCACCTATGAACCTAGAGCTCTGATACCAACCTTTCACGACCCAAATTTCCCTCTATTGGGTATCGTGACGGCGCCTAGTCTTAAGGACTAGCTAAGCCTATTACTAACCAATATCAAATTATAGTATAGAAATTTGCTTAAGTGCTTTTGGAATAAATCTCTACACTTTACATCTTTCCCAAAACCCGGTAAGTACAAGTCATAATCTTTAAAGAATTTACAAAAAAAAACTCCTAAGAATACCATTGTTCAGAAATAAATACAACAGTGAAATTAGAAACACAAGATGGTGACTCAGAAACCGCGAATGCTGGAGCGGTTTTACCTTGAGTCTCCACAACAGCAACCGCGCTGCTAGCTATCGATCGGCCGACTGAGCAAAACCTGGGATCTGCACAAAAATGTGAAGAAGTGTAGAATGAGCACACCACAACGGTGCCCAGTAAGTATCAAGACTAACCTCGGTGAAGTAGTGACGAGGACTAGTCAGGACACCCATTGACTTAATAAATCAATAGACATAGATATAGGACTAACAGAATATGACGTATATCTAATGAATACACAATGTAATTAACACGTAACAAGTTCAAGTGGAAGGAAAAACACAGTAAAATACAACGAAACGTCATAATAGTACACTGAAGGACGGACGGGAACACAACTCGAAAATCGAAAACCACAATACGGTAATAAGTAACAATTCAGCCTTAGCCAACAACCTAATGGTTTTTGGGAAATACTTCGAGTGTGAGCCTCCNTCAACCATAGTTCCTTCAAAATAAATACTTTTCAAATATACTTCCCCAATAAATGTCTTTCAAACATTGTTTTCTGCAAGACAAATGCTTTTCAAATATACCTTTGAAATAAAAGTCTTACAGACATAGTTTTCTTCAAGATAAATGCCTTTCAGCTATAATTTTCAAATATATATCTTTCGATCACAATATCTTCAAGATAAATCCACCGGAACTCCCCGTAGTTCAGAATTTGTCATGCAGTATAGGGAGATCTCCCGAAATACGTCCGTAGTCCCAAAATAAATATGCAGTGCTGGGGCATTTTCCGGAATGTCCGTAGTCCCAAAGTAAATATGCAGTACAGGGGAAAAGCTCTCGGAATACGTCCATAGTCCCAATTTAAATATGCAGTACAGGGGGAAAGCTCCCGGAATACATCTGTAGTCCCAATTTAAATATGCAATGCAGCCAACAGAGAGAACAACTAGAACAGGACAGAAACAACATACATCGCCACAACAAGCATAAAAGCAACAGAAGACAGAAATGCCAAGTGCGACGAGCAAATCAACACAAGAACTTAAATCACAAGAATGGTAAAACTAGATCATAAGAAGTAGCCACTAAAAGGAATGCCAAGCACAGAGAGAAAACAGTATAACGAGCGGAAAACAAAGCAAATATAGCAACGATTCTCAATATTCAAGTTCACAACAAGAAGAAACCAAATCATCCCGGCAAGGGAAAACAATTATAACCAATCTCGCTTAAACAATTAGCTTCACAGAATAAAACGCAGCTTGAACAATGCTCAGTAATAGGCCACACCAAAGAGATACCATCAACATGGATGATTATCAAACTAAACCTAAGTAGCACTTAAGGAAAAATCATATAAATCACAGTATGCGACTCACGGGCATGCTTGACAACCTCTAATAGATATCCTAATTACGGCTAAACAATTATAGGGCTAGAAAATACTAATTCTAGTCAATTAGGCAGTTTATGAAGAAAATATAGCATGATGGAAGAAGAGGTAAAATATTCAGTTAAGTCAATTAAGAGCAAATAAACAACAAGGGAAACTAAAAGCAAGAATAATCTAATTTAAGCCGGAACAGATGAAACTAGCAACCAGAAACTCGGTCATAACAGTTACAACTTGATACACAGGAAATATAAGAACCTGAGAATCCTAAAAGGCCAACCTATTTGCAAATAAGTCCGAGTANATTACTAACCAATATCAAATTATAGTATAGAAATTTGCTTAAGTGCTTTTGGAATAAATCTCTACACTTTACATCTTTCCCAAAACCCGGTAAGTACAAGTCATAATCTTTAAAGAATTTACAAAAAAAAACTCCTAAGAATACCATTGTTCAGAAATAAATACAACAGTGAAATTAGAAACACAAGATGGTGACTCAGAAACCGCGAATGCTGGAGCGGTTTTACCTTGAGTCTCCACAACAGCAACCGCGCTGCTAGCTATCGATCGGCCGACTGAGCAAAACCTGGGATCTGCACAAAAATGTGAAGAAGTGTAGAATGAGCACACCACAACGGTGCCCAGTAAGTATCAAGACTAACCTCGGTGAAGTAGTGACGAGGACTAGTCAGGACACCCATTGACTTAATAAATCAATAGACATAGATATAGGACTAACAGAATATGACGTATATCTAATGAATACACAATGTAATTAACACGTAACAAGTTCAAGTGGAAGGAAAAACACAGTAAAATACAACGAAACGTCATAATAGTACACTGAAGGACGGACGGGAACACAACTCGAAAATCGAAAACCACAATACGGTAATAAGTAACAATTCAGCCTTAGCCAACAACCTAATGGTTTTTGGGAAATACTTCGAGTGTGAGCCTCCACACGTAAGTTTATATTGAAAGCTTTTGAATATGATCGTGTCGAATAGAAAATCTCTTTAAAATATACTTTCTCCGAATATATATATATATATATATATATATATATATTCGGAGAAAGTATATTTTAAAGAGATTTTCTATTCGACACGATCATATTCAAAAGCTTTCAATATAAACTTACGTGTGGAGGCTCACACTCGAAGTATTTCCCAAAAACCATTAGGTTGTTGGCTAAGGCTGAATTGTTACTTATTACCGTATTGTGGTTTTCGATTTTCGAGTTGTGTTCCCGTCCGTCCTTCAGTGTACTATTATGACGTTTCGTTGTATTTTACTGTGTTTTTCCTTCCACTTGAACTTGTTACGTGTTAATTACATTGTGTATTCATTAGATATACGTCATATTCTGTTAGTCCTATATCTATGTCTATTGATTTATTAAGTCAATGGGTGTCCTGACTAGTCCTCGTCACTACTTCACCGAGGTTAGTCTTGATACTTACTGGGCACCGTTGTGGTGTGCTCATTCTACACTTCTTCACATTTTTGTGCAGATCCCAGGTTTTGCTCAGTCGGCCGATCGATAGCTAGCAGCGCGGTTGCTGTTGTGGAGACTCAAGGTAAAACCGCTCCAGCATTCGCGGTTTCTGAGTCACCATCTTGTGTTTCTAATTTCACTGTTGTATTTATTTCTGAACAATGGTATTCTTAGGAGTTTTTTTTTGTAAATTCTTTAAAGATTATGACTTGTACTTACCGGGTTTTGGGAAAGATGTAAAGTGTAGAGATTTATTCCAAAAGCACTTAAGCAAATTTCTATACTATAATTTGATATTGGTTAGTAATAGGCTTAGCTAGTCCTTAAGACTAGGCGCCGTCACGATACCCAATAGAGGGAAATTTGGGTCGTGAAAGGTTGGTATCAGAGCTCTAGGTTCATAGGTGCTACGAGTCACAAGCGAGNTAAACAATTAGCTTCACAGAATAAAACGCAGCTTGAACAATGCTCAGTAATAGGCCACACCAAAGAGATACCATCAACATGGATGATTATCAAACTAAACCTAAGTAGCACTTAAGGAAAAATCATATAAATCACAGTATGCGACTCACGGGCATGCTTGACAACCTCTAATAGATATCCTAATTACGGCTAAACAATTATAGGGCTAGAAAATACTAATTCTAGTCAATTAGGCAGTTTATGAAGAAAATATAGCATGATGGAAGAAGAGGTAAAATATTCAGTTAAGTCAATTAAGAGCAAATAAACAACAAGGGAAACTAAAAGCAAGAATAATCTAATTTAAGCCGGAACAGATGAAACTAGCAACCAGAAACTCGGTCATAACAGTTACAACTTGATACACAGGAAATATAAGAACCTGAGAATCCTAAAAGGCCAACCTATTTGCAAATAAGTCCGAGTATGCACTCGTCACCTCGCGTACACGGGCTACAATCAACATAGAAGACTCAAATCCTAAGGGGTAATTCCCCCACACAAGGTTAGACAAGATACTTACCTCGAAGATGACAACCCGATACTCTAAAATGGACCCTCTCGGGCGAAAAGACCTCCGGACGGCTCAAATCCAACTACAACAACTCCAAAACACACAAAAATCGTATAAGGAACTATTCCGAATAATAAAGTTTCAATCTTTACAAAATTATAAAAGTCGACCCAAAAGTCGACCCCCGAGCCCGCACCTCGGAACCCGTCAAATTTTACAAAATTCGAGTACACATTCCAATACGAGTTCAACCATACAAGATTTATCAATTTCCGATATCATTTGGTCCCTCAAATCACAATTTTTCATTTTAGAAGTTTTCTTTCAAAACCAACATTTTCCTCAACAAAAAATACAAATTAAATGATGGAAATAAAGATAAAATCCTGGAATATATATAATTCTAGGTGAAGAACACTTACCCATTCGATTAGCTTGAAAATCCCCAAATATCGCTACCAAATCCGAAGTCCAAAGTTCAAAATGTGAAGAGAAATGGCTAACCCTCGTTTATAAGAACCTGCCCAGGACTTTCGCACCTGCGACCACTTAACCGCATCTGCACAGCCACAGGGGCGCGAGTCCAACCGCACCTGCGCGAGTCCTCGCGCCTTCGCCCCCGAGACCGCTTCTGCGGGGACCACACCTGCGCCCCAATGTTCCGCACCTGCGGAGGCTGCCCAGTCCGCTTATTCTCGCAAATGCGTGAACACTTACGCACCTGCGGTTCCCTATCCGCAGGTGCGGCCACACCAGAACAGCAGCACCAGCTGCATTTTCCCAACTTCAAACTTCCCGTTAACCATCCGAAATCGTTCCGAGCCCCATGGGTCCTCAACCAACTTCACCAATAGGTCACATATCAATACACGAGCATAGTCGAACCTTCGGAACACTCAAAACAACACTGAAACACCAAAATTAACCCCGAATCCAAGCCTAAGGATTTCTAAACTTCCAAAATTTGCCGACGATGCCGAAACCATTCAAACCACATCTGAATGACCTGAAAATTGCACACATGTCACAATTGATGCTACGAACCTATTTCAACTTCTGAAATTCCATTCCGACCCCGGTATCACATTTTCTACTGCCGATCGTAAATCGCCAAATTTCCAATTTCGCCAATTCAAGCCCAAATCTACTACGGACCTCCAAAATGCATTCCTGACGCGCTCCTGAGCCAAAAATCACCATACAAAGCTGTTAACATCATACATAACTAAGTCCGGGACCGTTTACACAAAAGTCAAACCTCTGGTTAAA
The DNA here is from genome assembly GCA_005239495.1 of Nicotiana undulata. Classification (NCBI taxonomy): domain Eukaryota; kingdom Viridiplantae; phylum Streptophyta; class Magnoliopsida; order Solanales; family Solanaceae; genus Nicotiana; species Nicotiana undulata. Next base: position 24,082 of record ML241931.1, read on the forward strand.
TCTCACCACTTAAGCTTTAGAATTTAAGATCCCTCTTCAAATTCGACTCTGGATCATCCGGTAACTGAATCCAACCATGCCCGCAAGTCGATATACACAATGTGAAGCAGTTCAGGACCTTACGCCACCGAACGGAGCTTAAATTCTCAAAACGACCGGTCGGGTCGTTACACATGGCCTATCGCACATGCGCCTCTTTCTGCTTCTGCGCCCATGAGTCTGCTCCTGTGGCGCCGCACGTGCGCCCCAATACTCTAAACCTGCGGAGGCTGCCCAGCTCTCCTCCTTTCGCACCTGCGCATCGATTTCCGCACCTGCGAAGCTCGCACCTGCAGTTCCCTATCCGCAAGGCGGTCACACCAGAACAACAGCACCAACTGCATTTCCAAACTTCAAACTTCCCGTTAACCATCCTAAACCACCACAAGCCCCTCTGGACCTCAACCAATTATACCAATAGGTCACATACCAATACATGAACTTAGTCGAACCTCTGGAACACCCAAAACAACATCAAAACACTGAATCAATCTCGGATTCAAGCCTAAGAATTTCTAAACATCTAAAATTCGCCAACGATGCCGAAACTAACCAAACCACGTCCGAATAACCTAAAATTTTGCAGACAAGTCCCAAACTACATCCTGGTGTTGTTCCAACTCTCGGAATCGCATTCCGACCCCGATATCCCAAAAAGTCAACTTTGGTCAAACTTCTCCATTTTTTAACTTTCGCCGAATTACCTCAAATTACTCTACGGACCTCCAAAACCAATTCCGGACACGCACCTAAGTCCAAAATCATCATACAAAGCTGTTAAAATCACCTAAAACTCATTCTGAGGCCGTTTACACAAAAGTCAAACCTTTGGTCAACTTCCATCACTTAAGCTTCCAAAATTGAAATATTTCTCCCAATTCGATCCCGGATTATCCGGTAACTTCATCCAACCACGCACGCAGGTCGATATATGCAATGCTAAGCTGTTCAAGACCTTACGCCACCGAAAGGAGCTTAAATCCTCAAAACGAACGGTCGGGTCGTTACATTCTCCCCCTCTTAAAACCAATGTTCGTCCTCGAACGTGTCAAGATTCACCCCGAACTCATCCAATTGCTGAATGCACACTTCCAACACACATCCGCAGGTGATCCCACGTCACCCCAACCTACATAAGCATGATGACACAATCACAACTACATTTAGCCTTCCTACCATCACCGATAAGCCTCATACCCCAACTTCTCACCTTCTACTCATTTCCAAAAGACCCGATTCTAAATCCATATCTGGCAACAGCCTCAACCAGCTGCATCAATTCATGACTACACCCATAAGGTACGGCCACACAATATAGCACATCACACATGGGCTCAAAATAACACTTTTGATCACAATGGCTGCCCGAAATCAACTCAGCATTGGCAATTAGCCTCACATATGAAATAACTCTATTTCAGCCTCTCATAGCCCTTATGATGATGCAATAACACGAAGATCTCATTATTAGACACCCGAATCACCAAGCCATAACTAACACCACCAGACACACACCCCGCAAGCTAAAACTAAAGAAGCACATAACGAAAATAAAGGAATATGAAAAGAGAAACATATAAAGGAACTACCAAGCAATCCCATAGGCACAACTCTCTATCAATACTGACTTACAAAAGCAATATAACAAGGAAGAAGCAAAGCATATGAACAAATCACAAGGATCCCATCCTGATAAAATTTCCACCGCGGTACTCAGCCCGGTCCAAACATATCGAATCACAAACTATCACGAGGACCTCGCCCTCAACTCTAAATCACATACCGAAAATATATCATACCAATTGAAATTTCTCACTAACTCATATCGGCTGATAAATCATAACGCTCACTGAACTCACATCCCGATGAGTATCAAATCACAGCTCGTAAACAAAATACTTAGGAAAATCACATTAAGCCTACCATGATGAACAACAAGGACTCACTCCTAGTCTCACCACTCTCAATGATGAATAAAACAACGATAGACACGGGTCACCACTCATATAATCTCCCAACAGGAGCAAACTTGAAAAATAGAGTGCAAGTATGAAACTCACTCCTAAATGAAACAACAAATAAGGGATCTCGTCCCGACCTGCAGAACTATAGTGAAATACAATTGGTGCCCCTCTGTAACAGATCAAAACATACATGTATGATAATATCCGGCACAACGGCCTCCAGCCTACTATGTGAAACACATCAATGGGCCGAGCCTCCCCCTCTGGGCGCCCTCTACTCACCTGAATACCCTGACATACCTGAGTGAATCCTGGGATAATCCCTCACCCGGTGACTAGTATCTGCACACTCAAAACAACCTCTTTGCTGACATGGCTGTGGAAACTGTACCATACGAGTACTCTGAGACCCATGAGTACCTGAAACCCCATGCAAAACCGGTAATGCAAACTGAACTGGCTGACCCACAGAACCTCTATCGTGACATACCCTTCCTCCATAATAAGGACCAGTAGATCTCCCGGAGGCCTCCTCATTTCTCTAAACTCTCTCCTCTGGCCTTGTCTGTACTCTCTCTCCCGATCCCACATGCCCTCTAACCGGCGAGTGATCCCTACCACCTCTGGAATAAGACATCCGACTCTAACTCTCGAGTCATGCTAAACCGAATATCCTGCCTGAGCCCCTCAATGAATCTACGGGATCGTCCCCTAGTTATAGCAACCAAGGAGGTGCATATCCTGCCAACTCACTGAATCTGACGGCATACTCTAATATTGTCATAGTGCCCTGAAGCAACCGCTCAAAACTCCGTGCGCCATGCCTCTCGGAGAGACTGAGGTGCAAACTCTCTCAAGAACATCTCTGAAAATTGACCCCATGTAAGTGAAGTTGTTTCAGAAGGGCTACCCAACTCATATGCTCGCCACCAATGATAAGCTGAGACGCGACAAAAATGACCCCGCTCGTCTCCACAATACCCGTAGTCTGAAGAATGCAGTGATACTCCTCCAGGAACCTTGGACATTATCTGTCTCCAATCCACTGAAGATAAGAGGGTGGTACTTCTTGTACCTCTCAAGTCTAAGTTGTTCTTCCTTAGATGTTGCTGCCCTAACCATGGGCTGAACTAGGTCCACATGTTGTGCTGCCATGGCAACTGGAACCTGACCAACATGATCTGGCTGCTCTGGAGTGTAGGCTGCGGAAGTTTGAACTCCTCATTGATCTGTGGGGTAGCTGGTTCACCTGGAATCAATCCCGCCTGAGTCAATGTACCAATTATACTCAACAACTGCACCCAGGTCTCCTGAAGTCTAGGCGTAAGAACAGGCGCCTTCGGTACCTGTCCTCCAACTGAAACTACTAGCGACTCCTCAACGGCTACTCTGGTAGGTGTCCTAACTGCGGCACGCGCTCCTCGTTGGCTTCTGCCTCCGCCTCTAGCGACATCTGTCTCGGGTTAACATCATCAGGAACCGAAGCTCGTATCCTCACCATCGGTGAGAGAATGGAACAACAGATTTCAAATTTCAAGATCAAGGAACACGCACGATGGGAATGAAGGAAGTGAAATTGTCCTAATAGTTCTGTAGCCTCTCGAAGATAAGTACATACATCTCCGTACCGATCCGCAATACTCTGCTAAACTCACTTATGACTCGTAGCACCTATGAACGTAGAGCTCTGATACCAACCTGTCACGACCCAAATTTCCCTCTATTGGGTATCGTGATGGCACATAGTCTTAGGGACTATGTAAGCCTAACATTTATTGAATAACAACAATGATAAAGCAAATTTAACAGTCTCGATATAGAAATCTTGACAGAAATTACAATTTCTCTGGGACCGGTAATACAAGTCATAAGCTCTACAGAATTTACTACAACTTCTAAATACAACTATTTAGAATTAGTAAGGACAGTTGAATAAAAGTAGGAAGGTGACTCTGAAGCCTACGAACGCAACATCAGGTTTACCTTGAGTCTCCTCGGCAATGATCCACGCAGCTACTAACAATCAATACCTAAATCTGCACAAAACAATGTGCAGAAGTGTAGAATGAGTACACCACAGCGGTGCCTAGTAAGTATCAAGACTAACTTCGGTGAAGTAGTGACGAGGACTAGTCAGGACACCCGCTGGTCTAATAAATCAACAGACATAAATATGGGAATAACAGAATATGACGTCTACCTAATGACTACACAATGTAATTAACACATAACAAGCCCAAGCGGAAAGAAAATATAGTAAAATACAATGAAACATCATAATAAATACACAGGAGGATGGGCGGGAACGCAACCCGAAAATTGAAGACCACAATACGGTAAGAACAAGTAATAATTCAGCACTGCAACAGTTTCCACGTCAGGCCTTAGCCAACAACCCCAAGTGTTTTTTTTTTTGGAAAATACTTCGAGTGTAAACCTTCACCCGTAAGTTTATAGTTATTTCAAGATACGTGATTTTCAAATATACTTTCCCAATAAATGACTTTCAAATATAATTTTTCTTCAAGACAAATGCTTTTCAAATATACTTTTGAAATATAACTTTTCGATCATAATCTCCTCAAGATAAATCTACCGGAACTCAGTCCATGACTCAAAATTTGTCATGCAGTACAAGGGGAAAGCTCCCGGAATACGTCCCTAGTCCCAATTTAAATATGAAGTACAAGGGGAAAGCTCTCGGAATACGTCCGTAGTCCCAATTTAAATATGAAGAACAGGGGGAAAGCTCCTGGAATACGTCCGTAGTCCCAATTTAAATATGCAGTATAGGTGGAAAGCTCCCGGAATACGTCCGTAGTCCCAATTTAAATATGTAGTACAAGGGGAAAGCTCTCGGAATACGTCTGTAGTCCCAATTTAAATATGCAGTACAAGGAGAAAGCTCACGAAATACGTCTGTAGTCCTAATTTAAATATGCAATGCAGCCAACAGAGAGGACAACTAGAACCTGACAGAAACATTGTACATTGCCACAACAAGCACAAAAGCAACAAAAATAGAAATGCCAAGTGCGACGAGAAAATCAATACAAGAACTTAAATCACAAGAATGGTAAAACTCACTCATAAGAAGTATCCACTGAAGGGAATTCCAAGCACAAAGAGAAAACAATGTAATGAGGAGAAAACAAGCTAATATGGCAACGATTCTCAATATTCAAGTTCACAGCAAGAATAAACCAAATCATCCCGGTAAGGAAAAACAGCTATAACCAATATCGCTTAAACAATTAGCTTCCCAGAATAAAACTCAGCTTGAACAAATGCTCAGTAATAGGCCACACCAAAGGGATACCATCAACATGGATGATTATCAAGCTAAACCTAAGTAGCACTTAAGGAAATATCATATAAATCACAGTATACGACTCACGGGCATGCTTGACACCAACGAATAGATATTCCAATTACGGCTAAACAATTATAGGGCAAGATAATACTAATTCTAGTAACTTAGGCAGTTTATGAAGAAAATATAGCATGATGATAGGAGACGTAAAATGCTTCAACTAAGTCAATTATGATCAAATCGACCAGAAGGGAATCTAAAGCAAGTAATTCTCATTTAAGCAGGAAGAGATGAAACTAACAACCAGCAAAATAGTCATAACAATTACAATTTCATACACAGGGAATATAAGGACCTAAGAACCCTAAAAGGCCAAATTCATACAAATAAGTCCGAGTACGCACTCGTCACCTCGCGTACACGGGGTATAATCAACATAGAAGACTCAATTCCTAAGGGTTAGTTCCCCCACACAAGGTTAGGCAAGATACTTACCTCGAAGACAACAACCTGGTACTCTGAAATGGACTTCTCGGGTGAAAAGACCTCCGGACGATAAAATCCAACTACAACAACTCCAAAACACACATAAACCGTATAAGGAACTATTCCAAATAATAAAGTTTTAATCTTTACAAAAATATAAAATCGACCCAGAAGTCGACCCCCGGGTGCGCACCTTGGAATTCGACAAAATTTACAAAAATCGAATACCCATTCTAATACGAGTTCAGCCATACAAAAATTACCAAATTCCGATACCATTTCGTCCCTCAAATCATGAAATTTCGTTTTGAGAATTTTCTTCAAAAACCAACATTTTATTCAACCCAAAACACAACTTAAATGATAAAAACAAATATAAAATCATGGGATATATATAATTCTAGGTGAAGAACGCTTACCCACTCGATTAGCTTGAAAATCTCCAAAATTCGCTCCCAAATACGAAGTCCAAAACTCAAAATATGAAGAAAATGGCTAACCCTCGCTTAAATGAGATCTGCCAGGACTTCCGCACCTGCGACCAACTTAGCCGCATCTGTGCAACCGCAGGTGTGCATGGCCTATCGCACCTGCGCCTCTTTTCGCTTCTGCGCCCAAGAGTCCGATCTTGCGGCGCCACACGTGCGCCCCAATATTCTGCACCTGTGGAGGCTATACAGTCCTCCTCCTTTCGCACATGCGCACCGATTTCCGCACCTACGAAGCTCGCACCTGCGTTCCCTATCCGTAGGTGCGGTCATACCAGAACAGCAGCACCAACTGCATTTCCAAACTTTAAACTTCCCGTTAACCATCCTAAACCACCCCGAGCCCCTCAGGACCTCAACCAATTACACCAATAGGTCACATACCAACACATGAACTTAGTCGAACCTCTGGAACACCCAAAACAACCTCAAAACACCAAATAAATCTCGGATTCAAGCCTAAGAATTTCTAAACTTCTAAAATTCGCCAACGATGCCAAAACCAACCAAACCACTTCGAATAATCTGAAATTTTGCAGACAAGTCCCAAATTACATCCCGGTGCTTTTCCAACTCTCGGAATCGCATTCCGACCCCAATATCCCATAAAGTCAACTGTGGTCAAACTTCTCCATTTTCTAACTTTCGCCGAATTACCTCAAATTACTCTACGGACCTCCAAAAACAATTTCGGACACGCTCCTAAGTCCAAAATCATCATACGAAGCTGTTGACATCACCCAAAACTCATTCTGAGGTCGTTTACACAAAAGTCAAACCTCCAGTCAACTTTCATCACTTAAGCTATTAAAACATTTCTCCCAATTCAACTCCGGATTATCCAGTAACTTAATCCAACCACGCACGCGGGTCGATATACGCAATGTTAAGCTGTTCAAGACCTTACGCCAGCGAACAGAGCTTAAATCCTCAAAACGACCGGTCGGGTCGTTACACAGGGATTGTATATGATCTCTGAATATTAAATACATGTATTCAAATATCCTATTGAAATACATATGAATACATTCTGTTAAATTAATATGAATGCAAGATGTTGAATACAGATTAATACAATATGTTGAATTCATATGAATACACCTGAATACATATTAATACAATCTATTATACATATATGAATGTCCAAATATGTATTGTATAAAGGTCTCATAAACTCAGCCCCCAACTCCGTCGTCTTTGTTCAAGGACAACCCTAATGTCGTCTCGTCAAGAGTATCATGATTCTGACTCGAAACTCTCAACCCTTAAAAACCCTGAATCTCTCTGTTCCCACTCATCCTGTACAGTAGACGAGCAAAATCATGGCAAGACATTTCATATCGTTTTGGAGGATTCTTCTCTCTACCAGTAGACCATCAACAATCAATTCCTCTCCAAGTGTCCAATCCATTCTCGGCCAGCGCCTTCAATATCGCCGCAATGGAGATGGCGTGTATGAAATTATCATGGTGACCGGGAATGAGGAAGAGCTAGGCGATGTGGGTGAGAGAGATTTTTGAGTTGCAGAATCGTGGTTTCTAGCAATGGGGGAAGAGACTGGCGTGTATCAAATCAGAGAGAGATAGAACGTGGGAGTGAGAAGTTTACATCAAATACGGTAATTATGTGAGAGAGAAATCTGAAAAAGGAAAGAAAAAAAATAACAAAATAGCGTATATGGTGGCTTAAGGGTAGGTAACTATAAATAGAGTTTTTGCTATAAACATTAAAAGGTATCTATAGAATATAATTTTTTAAAATGATATTTATTTAAAATAAATAAGGTGTTAACCTTTTCTATAAGAGGTAAGAATTCCTTTTAAGATATCATTAATTTTTAAAAACTATTTTAAAATCTAGTCAGGGTTGACAAACTTCAGACCTACGTTACTGTTGCTCCTCCTTCGCTTCTCCTTTGCAACACTTACATCTGAATTTGCTTGAGTAGTATAATAAAGATGTGATATAAGTTTGTACAACTACTTAAGATATTGGATCACATTAAAAACTCGTATTATTAAATGCTACCAGTATCTTACGAAGCATTATGTTATTCTTGAGATGATTTCTTGTTAGAACAAGTGATGATAATACATAAGAACTAACTGATGAGCAGATTTTACTCATGTTTAAATGCCTAAATTAGTGGGTACTTACTAACATGACTTATTGATATCCCACTACCCGGAAGTTCTTGAAGTTGACACTTAGAAAATTAAAACTCTCTCCATGACTTCAACCAATGATCCACCAGACCTTCTACCTATGAAACTGGATGCACCAATCCCAAATGCACACAAACCTTCTTTCCTGAGCACTCTATTAACTCCTTCCCCCACTGATTTGCTTCCTATTAACCCCCAATATATACCCCTCGATAATGATCTACAAGATGAATTAAAAAACCCTCATGAGACAGATGCTTTCATCACTCTTACGGCCACTAACAAAGCTCGACTGTATTCCCCGTGGAGATTCTCCATCATCGTTAAACTATTTGGAAAATCCATAGGTCATCAACTACTCAAATCTAAACTACAACACCTATGGCGCTCCACGGAATCTATTAATCTCATCAATTTGGTCACGCTTTCTTCCTTATCAAGTTTATACATGAAGACAACATGTTGCATGCTCTTCATGATGGCTCGTAGTTCATTCTTGGCCATTTTCTTACCGTACATAGATGGGAACCTAAATTTGTCGCCTCATCTGCACAGCTCGACTACTATGCCATTTGGCCCCATCTACCAGAGTTACCCACCGAATACTACGATCTTGAACTGTTAACTTTAGTGGGAAATAAACTTAGCCAGTTACTAAAAGTCGACACCTGTACTTCCTTAACTACTAGGGGTCGTTATGCTCGAATTTGCATTGAAGTACCCCTTGCAAAGCCATTGAAAACCCACGTTTTCATTGGAAACCATAAACAGTCGATCGTCTACGAGGGATTGAACATTCTTTGTCTCCGCTGTGGGCGCTTTGGTCACAATACCAAAGTCTGTCCCTTTCATACTTCCACCACCTCCACCACTGATCATCCCATCCCTTCGACGAGTACTCCACATTCCCCACCAACTGCCTCTACCTCCACACAGTCGCCGTCCTCCACTAACACGCCTTGGCAGACAGTCCAATTCCCTCCCAAGAACAAGACACGCTCCACCTCCAATAGTCCACAGTCACGCCGTCCATTATCTTCATCGCCACAGCCAGAATCTCAGTCCTTATCCACCATTGGAGGTAAATACAATACTAGCTCCAAGAAACAAGACTCCACAGGTATGCTCTCTACTGCCAACCCCGCTTCTTTCACCCCTCTACCCTCTCTCTACTTAACAATAATGAGGAATTAATGGAGACTAATAAACTACAACATCTCACTTTTCAATCTTCCTCGTTAATTAATAATACATCTCCCTCCCGCATCAATTCCAACCACCCCAGCACCTCACCCACGCCACACCCATCAACTACTCCCAATCTGCCCGTTACCTTCCCAATCCCAACCCACAAACCCTTAGCCTCATTACAACAGGCCCAATCCAAGTCCACTCTCACCAATATCCTACCACATGGGCTTTCTCCTTTAATCCAAACACCCTCTGCGGCCCAAACCCCCTCCAACCCAGTTCCAGCCCCACCGCCTACCCTTCACACATCCCCATCCCACCTCCCTGTCAACCAATCCTCTTGTGACACATTTCCCCCACCCCTTACACAAAATCTTTTACCATCAGTAAAAGTAAACTCACATGACTCACCCAATTTATCCAACCCCCTCACGCCAGCGTCCCCCCCTCCAATTCCACATGTCCCCCATGTCAGCAACTCCCTAGCTGACTCAACCAGTCCAACCACTCATAACCCTTATCCCTTAGACCCCGCTAATCACCTAGACCCCTCTATACCCCCCCCCCCCCCCCCCTCCCCCACATTATTAATCCATAATCCTACTTCACAATATCACTCCCATGCAACGTCCTTGCCCACTGCCTCGCCTACCTCTTCTTCCATTGACACCCAGTTTTCCTCCACTCCGCCCAACACCCTTCCTCATGGACAACCAACCACCCCAGTACCCCCATCCAATCTACCCCACGATCTATGTGACACAAGGGAACTTGAAACTCTCGCCCCAGTCATGGTTGGAACAAGGATTATCCGGCCAAGCTCTCTTGTTTTGCCTCACAATCAACTAGCATGACATCGTAGTTGTCCTCCAGAACTCCTCATATCTAGCACAAGTAGTGTCGGAGGGAATGAGGCTCGGAATGGATGCATTCGGCCAAAGCCATTGGTCGCTGAACTCCCCCCTCCACACACTCTCCTGCCGATTCTCGAAATCCGGTTCTACCACCCACCGCTACTGGGCCCGATTTTCCACCCCTGGAGCAGCCTCCAAACAATCCCACTTCTACTGGAACTCACACTCCCCCCCCCCCCCACCCTCTCTCTTATACCCACCTAG
>ML241931.1:35045-193595 GCA_005239495.1 Nicotiana undulata
CCCAACAATCCAATGGACTCCATTTACCACCTGTACGGTCCCCCCTCCACCTCAAACATTTCCCACCGAACTAGAGGCAACAACACTACATCAAGATCTAGCAGCAACGCTCCTAAAGCTAAGGGAGTTGAGACCATCCCATACCATTCTCGACACCTTCCGTAGCTTCGTACTAAAGGAGCAATATGTAAAAAATATTCATCTCAAGTGTCCCTCAAATCTGATAAAGTGTTCCCTCGTAGTTCGCCCAACTCAAGATCCTACACTCGGCAAATACACCATAGTGATGATCCCGACTCTCCGTCCAACGAGTCCTCCCTAGCCGGATTCACTACTTGCCTTGATTCCCAGGGAGACTTCACTGAGTCCTCCAAATGCCTCTAATGACTCTTCCCCCACCACTCCTACTATGAATTTCATGCTTTGGAATTGTCGCGGTGCAAATAACAGTGACTTTCATCATAACTTACGCTCCCTTCTTGACTACCATAACCCTGCCCTAATTGTCCTTTTTGAAACGCACGTGAAAAACCATAGTGTACTACGGGATGATTTTGGATTTAAACACTACTATGAGGTTCCTGTTACGGGACAATCGAGCGACATATTGTTGCTTTGGCATAATCACCTCTTGTATGTTGATAATATTGCTATGACTGAGAAAGAACTCCACGTCATGATTCAGGTATCTCCACATACTCCTAAATGGTTGTTTTCAGCAGTTTATGCTAGCCCTATTTATGCTAACCGCTTATTATTATGGCAAAACCTCATGCATTTATTTGACCAATATAAGGGACCTTGGCTCCTAGGGGGCGATTTCAATGAAATCCTACATTTTAGTGATAAATTTGGTGGCCGTCTCATTAGTAATTCACGCTCCAATAAATTCTCTGATTGTATTAATTACTATAATCTAGTAGATCTTGGTTTTAATGGTAGTAAATATACCTGGACGAACAAACGAAAATTCGGCTCCAATATTTTAGAGCATCTTGATCGTCTGTTTGCAAACTATGACTGGTTTGACTTATTTCCCGAAGCTCTCGTGCAACACCTACCTAGAACTCACTCAGATCACTCCCCATTATTACTCACCCTTCAACCCTCTAGGATTGCCCGGTCGCACATTTTTAGACTAGAAACAATGTGGACCTCTCACCCTGACTTCATTTCTTTTCTCCGAGATAGTTGGCACCCTCCACGCACCTTAGTAGAAGCTCTCGACCTTTTTAAGAATAATATTACTAGTTGGAAAAAGAATTCTTTTGGTAATATCTTCCATCGCAAACGTCACATTCTCGCTAGGTTAGAAGACATCCAATCCTCCCCCCATTTCCCTACTAGTTCCTTCTTACAACATCTAGAAATTGACTTGTTAAAAGAGTACAATGATGTCCTACGTCTGGAAGAAGACTTCTGGAAACTGAATTCCCGAGTCAATGGTTACAATATGGAGATGCGAATACTAAATTTTTTCATCTCTCCACTTTACACCGTCGTCGCAGAAATAGTATTCACGTCCTAAAAGACCCCGTGGGCAACTGGTGTCACAATGACCGTCAAATACATGTCATAATTTTTAATTACTTTCATACCCTCTAAACCACTGACTCAATCTCATCATTAATACATGCCGTCCCATCATGCTCCTCCCTCATTACCTCAACCGCGAGTGCATCCTTACTTCGTCCTTTAACTACAACCGAAATCTACTCTGTCATTCGGTCTTTTAAACCATTCAAAGCCCCAGGCCCTGACGGTTTACACCCTTTTTTCTACCAACACTATTGGTCAGATGTGGGTCCTAAAGTCGTCGACTTCTGTCACCACGTTTTCTCAACTTTTCAAATTCCGGATTCCATCAATCAAACTTACGTCTGTTTAATTCCCAAAAATCGTCAACTTTCTATGATAACCCAATATCGCCCTATCGGACTATGCTCCACCATTTATAAAATTATTACCAAACTCTTAGTCAATCGCATCAAACCATTTCTGCACACACTCATCAATCCTACTCATTCTAGTTTTCTCAAAAATTGCTGAGCGGCCGACAATGCCATCATTGTACAAGAAATACTTCAGCACTTCAAAAAAGGATCTGGCAAAACCAGCCATATGCTTCTCAAACTCGATTTAGAGAAAGCCTTTGACCGACTGGAATGGTATTTTGTCTGTCAAGCCCTTCAATATTTTAACTTTCCTCCTTCCATAATCCACCTAATCATGTCTTGCGTCACTACTTCTTCACTTTCTATTCTCATCAACGGTACTCGTACTCCATTTTTCTCTCCTTCCCGCGGTATCCGTCAAGGTGACCCCCTTTCCCCTTATCTTTTCATAGTTTGCATGGAGTTACTTACGCGCAGAATTGATAGGGTTGTAGATTATCAATTGTGGAAGACAATTAGCATTTCTAAACATGGCCCCGCTTTTTCCCACCTGCTATTTGCGGATGATATTATTCTCACGGCCACGACATCCGCTCGTAATTGCCATACCATCATTGACATACTGAACGAATTCCATCGTGCCTCTGGCCAGAAAATCATTTTCCAGAAATCAAAAATCTTCTTTTCCAATAATGTTTCCCCTCAAGATAAGCTTTTCATTATTTCCTCTTTTAATATGAACGAAGGCACCTCCTTCGGTAAATACTTGGGTTTCCCAATCTTCACTAAACGTCACTTCCAATTCATCATCGACAACTTTAAATATCGTCTAGCGGGTTGGAAAATGAATTTCCTCTCTATGGCCGGGTGAACGACCCTTATTAATTCTACTCTGAACAGCTTACCAAATCACGTCATGCAATATATAAAAATACCGCACACTGTTCTTTCACAACTGGAGCGGTGTCAATGAAACTTTCTTTGGGGCTCAACTCCCAATAAAAAAAAGATCCACCTTCTAAGTCGGGACACGGTTACCTGGCCAAAAGCACATGGAGGCCTAGGCATCTACCGCCTCAATTTGAAAAATAAGACCTTACTAGCTAGCCAGGCCTGGAGACTGCTTCAAAACCCCACCTCCTTATGGGCTAATACCGTGCTTCAGAAATACTCCTATCACTAATCCACTTCACGTACCTCTAGTTCCTTCATTTGGAAAAACATTGTCACAAGATGGCACCTATGCCAACACGATATTTGATGGCTTATAGGGAACGACACACTCATAAATTTCTGGCTCGACCCCTGGATTGTCTCTCTCCCACCCTTGCGACAATGTATCTCTGTACCTCTCCCATCCCATGCCCTATTAGATACGGTCTCCAAATACTTATCTCACCGGCAATGGGATCTCTCGTGCGTTCCCTTTGAATAACTTGTTCAAATCTCCCAGAAAATAAATGTTACATATATTCCTTCCTACAACGTTACCCATGATTCCTTTGCTTGGGCTCTCGACTCTAGGGGTTTTTTCACCACGAAATCACTCTACCACCACCTCCTTCCACTATACTCGGGTCCCTCCTTTACTTGGATTTGGACACTTCGGCTCCCGCCAAAAATTAAACACTTCCTATAGTTGATTAGCCATAACCGTCTTCCTACTGCTAGTTATTACCCTATCGGCATCCTCCCTAGCGATACATGTGCCGCCTGCTTATCTTCTCCTGAAACAATTACCCATCTACTCCTCCACTGTCCGATCGCCGTCCACTTTTGGTCCAACCTACAGCTTCTTCCAGTTATAACGACACTTTCGTCTGCCGTTGAATCTCCCTCCATCTGGCTCCAATCGTTCATTTCATGTAATGCCACACCTAACTCACTACAAGTCCCCAATAATACGCTCATCCCTTTTGGGTTGTGGCATCTTTGGCTCAACCGTAATAATAAGGTCTTCCGCTCTCACAGTCGACCTTTCTCCACCTCTAATACCCTACGTCTGGCTGCAGAATTCCACTGCCTCGCACCTCGAACCTCGCTCCCGACGTCACAACCCATCCCCTCACTTTCCCCAATTCATTAAATGGCACCCTCCCGAGCCGAGTTTCTACAAACTAAATACTGATGGATCCGCAATCCCCCACCCGGGACAAGGGGGAATTAGTGGAGTTATTTGAGACTCCACGGGGAACTGGCTCGTGGGTTTTGCCTCCTATCATCCCACTCAAAGCAGTCTAGAAACTGAGCTTCTTGCTCTCTATCATGGTCTAAAACTATCCCTCTCCCGAGGCTACGTACCTATTGAAATCATTCTAGATTCCAAGGTTATTATTAACCTCCTTCATTTTTCTCACCCACTTTATGCTAATTTAATCTTTGATTGCAGGTCCTGCTAGCACAGCTGGATGATCCGGTCGTGCTACACACTTTTAGGGAGCAGGACAGAGTTGCAGACGCTCTAGCAAAATATGGCTCCCAGATGGATCCTTCACCCAGTATATGTGTTTTTGACCAACCGCCGCCTTGGACTAGCCAGGCTCTCTAGGACGACCGTTTGGGCACACTTTTTGACCCTACTTCTACGATGGTCGCCTCAACTACTAGTTATCCCCAGGCTGTCCCCTTTTGTAATGACCCATCTGGATGTCCTCCCCCTAGGTTATTACGTATATTACCATCTACTTCTTGTAACTTTCCACCTTAGTTATATATAAAATAGTATCTTTTGGACAAAAAAAAATTAATGGGTCATTGTAATCAGTGCATGTTCAGATTTAAAATGTTTCACTCCTAAAAAAGGCAGCCATCTATACGAAGATCCAATATATGCGCGGGTCCCGAAAAGAGCTAGATCACAAGGGTCTATTATACGCAACCTTATCTATATTTCTGCAACAGACTATTTTCACGTCTCGAACCCATGGTATCCTGATCACATGAAAACAATTTTACCAGTTACTTTAAAGCTCCCCATCCAAAAAGTTTCACTCCTAGTGTCTTTGTGAAATTTTTTGATTGCCTCCTCTTTCTATAGTAAACTATAAAATACAATAAAATAAAATTTTGCAGTAAACATAAAAGAAATTTAGTCCTGAAATTTGAAGTTGGCTTTTCATAGAAAGAAACACATTTTAATTGAACTTCAGACTTGTTAGTCTCAACTTGGAAACTTCAGGCCTGCGACTTCAATTTTAGACCTGCACAATTGAACTTGATTTTGAGGCGTATAAATTTTTAAAAAACTTTACCAATTTGGCTATTCATTAAATATGGGTCCTAAAAACCGCTATTTTGTGCACCCAACATGTTATAAATTGGACAATATTGCCTTAAAAATAGTACGGGCTAGCCAGTTTTCGAACTGATCATTCAAAAATAGCTAGCATTTACAAAGACATTAAAAAGTACCCACTATTTTGCTGCAACACGGAAAGTTTTAGCATAATATACTAGAGATCGGTGCACCTGTGTATGAACTTCCAACATATTATGCTGAAACTCCAACACGCTTAAAGTTCCAGCATAATACACTGAAGATTTGAGCACCTGTGTATGAACTTCCAGCATATTATGCTGGATCGATATATTATACTGGACCTCCAGTATATTATGCTGAAAGTACTGGAGTTCCAGTATACTTATGCTGGAACTACAGTATATAATATACTGTAGTTCCAGTATATTATACTGGAATTCCAATCTATTATGCTGGAGTATTTTTCAGATTTTGAGCAATATTTTCGTTCAGATTTATCTTTACAAGAAAAATGGCTAAATTTCGATTACTTTTAAAATTGTGCCTATTTTTGAATGGGGAGAATGACACAGTTACCCACAAAAACAAAACCATTTACCCTTGTCTACCCATTTATTTTCCTACCCATCAAACTAATTACATTTCTTACCCATAGTAGTTTTTGTGGAAAATTTCTCTGTTTTCTCTAAAAAAAAAAATTATTTCTATGTTTCTTTTCTTTTTCTTTTTCCTTTTTTTCTTTCTTTTCTCCTCTTTTTTTTCCTGGTTTTCTTATTTTTTTTCCCTTTTCTAATTTCATTTAACTTCTGTTTTTATATTATTTTTCTCTTTATAATCTAATTTCATTTATTATTTTCACTATTATTTTATATATAACAAGAAAATATAACTAATATAGTAAATATTTGTTCACCTTTTTTAAATATAACTAGTATAATATACCTTTTATTTATTTATTTTCTCATTTTTTAAATTCAATTATTAAACTGAAATAATATCAGTTGTCACTTGATCTAAT
Organism: Nicotiana undulata; assembly: GCA_005239495.1. NCBI lineage: Eukaryota > Viridiplantae > Streptophyta > Magnoliopsida > Solanales > Solanaceae > Nicotiana > Nicotiana undulata. The sequence goes on from ML241931.1 coordinate 41,218, forward strand.
TTACTGAATACACTGACTATTGTTGAGCATCATAAGTAACATAATAAGATTCTAAGAATCAACACGTGATTGTCATGCAAAATCTGATCTCCTTTCCTACAAATATCAGTACGCACTCTACCATTAGCAGTAATATAACTAGTTATAGAGCAAGAAAATATAATCTACAGCAACCAAATCTGCATATATACTAGTTAGAATAAAAATGATAATAAAATATTAAAAAATACAATAAAAGTATAAGTAGCAAAAAAGACTTCTAGTACCATGTGATACCAATATGGTATATATGTATACCAACAGAGCATATGATTTATCTAGAATATTGCTACAACTATCTGCGACTATAATATTGTACCAAAACATTAAAAGACGCAATAAAAGTATGAGAAAATTACATGCTCGTATTGCAAGCTAAATATTCGCAAAACAACTTGCTCATTCAGAATACTAACAGGGTATATAGTTGTATGGGGTCGTTCCAATAATTGTCTATAACTATAAAAACTATTACATAATAAACATAATGTATGTCCATCGGCACACAAGAATTCCAGTACTGCAAATCATGTTCATATAAATAATTTCATAATTGAATTCACTTAAAATGCAGCTAAAACAACCAAAATAATGTTCAAACTACCATATGATACCAATATGGCATATAACTATACCAACATGGTATACAGTTTTGTTGGTTAATTTCCGGCAACTATATGACTATACTACTATTACATAACGCACATGCATAAAGAGAAAAATTAAAAATAGTATACCACATATTAATAAAATAAAGTATTTCAAGATATTCTACTATATTACTATTATTAAAAGAAAATCAAATATTGTACCAATTAAATGCACCTAATACAACCAAAAAATGATTCAACTAGCATATGATACCAATATAGTATATAGCTATACTAATAGGGTATATAGTTGGAATAAATTGTAAATCAAAATGGTATATAGTATATTATTTTGGTATACAGTACAAATACTTCTTTGCAGTTCAATGCAATAAATTACACACTATTGAATTAACCAAAATTGTATATAATATATTATTTTGGTATATAGAGGGTTGATTTATTCCTTCAAAAAAAGAGTAATATATTATTTTAGTTAATTATATACTCTTGAATTAGTTATTGTATACCAATACATTATATATCTATACCAATAGGGTATACTATTGTACGCAAAAAGTTTTATTTTATTGTTTAATTCAATTATTAAACTGAAATAATATCAGTAAATTATATACTGTTAAATTATATAGTATGTACTAAAATACTATACTATATATCAAAATAATATCTTTTGTTCTTCATTCAACATTATACTATTATATTATACTATATACTATAACATTATATTACACAACAATAACAACAACAACCATCCAGTATAATCCCAGCAAGTGGGGTTTGGAGAGGGTAGCATGTACGCAGCTTTACCCTACCCTGAAAGGGTAGGGAGATTGTTATAATATTATATTATTGTAATTAATTATATACCAAAACGGTATATAATATATCATTTTGTTATATAGTATAAATTAGTCCTTTTCGGTAGTTCAACCCAAAATTCTAAAATCTACTCCAAGATCTCCAGCCAATTGATTCAAAATATAACCACAACCTCCGTTAATATTCATGCACACTTCAATCACAATTGGATCGAAATAACTACAAATTCAACAAACCCAACAAATGAGTTTCAAGCTTCAAGATCCTTCAATAATGGATTTAATTTTCTCACAATAAAATCTTCAGAAATTAGCATTAACATCATAATCTACACATCAAAGAACAATATCAAATAAATTCCAACATCAAATACTTTAAACACACATGAAAATTCAAATCTTAGTTAGATTGTACATATTATTTTTTGTTTTACTTTTAGGAGATACAATGGATTATGCAACACAAATAAAAAAAGAACAATCTACGCTAAAATGGTATGAGATACAATGGATTATGGGCAATATATGTATTTTTTGCTTTTTTATTCGAATTTTGTGAATGTTGGAAATTCCCAATATATTAGGACTCTTTTCTTTTGTCAATTGCCGTTCTCTAGTTTTCATAGAATATTGGGATTGGTAAAATAGAAAGAGGCTTAAGTGTTAGGCTGGGGCGGGTAATTAGTTGTAATAAAATAGGTATTTGATGTATTTACTCTTAAAATGAGTATTTACAGATAATTACTTTTGATTAGGTAGGTATATAGGGTAATTTTTCATTTTGAATGACCACTCGTATATTTGGCTATTTTTGAATTTCTTCCAATATTACCCGATACGGCCCAAATATGATTGCACAAGTAGCACATGACAACTTAATCGGAAGTCGATTTCGATCTCGAAACCCATCCTTCACCCAAACGTATGAAAAGTTCTCATTTTAAAACAATGGATCAGTGCGGAGCTAATAATTGACCGTTTTAACTCTTTACAACAGTAGATCTCCACCGGAAAAGGTTATCTCCGACAGCTTTTCCGATCCGTCGATCTTGATCGGGATCAATCCGTAGTAGTAGAATCACATGGCAGGGGCGGCCTCTGCGCTGTTCCTCCTCGACATCAAAGGCCGGGTTCTCGTCTGGCGTGACTACCGCGGAGACGTCTCATCCGTTCAAGCCGAACGCTTCTTCACCAAGCTCCTTGAAAAAGAGGTAACATTTCTGTTGAAAATTTCATAATTGATGCGTTTGAATTGGAGTTAAATTTGACTTCAGGGGAGTGAAAATTGATAGCTTGATTTTGAAATTATGCAATTAAGCTTAATAGATTAGAGAAGGAGTTAGAATTTCTTTTGATGATTTCACTTTTTTGAAATTTAGAGCTTCAAATCTTAAGCAATTTTTCTGCAAGCATAGGTTCAAGGACTTATATTGATTCATAATTATTGTTGAATTGGTTTTAACTTATAGTTGGAGCTTGAGAAGTTTATGGTTTGCTGTGTAATTTGATTGTTTATGTGATTTGATCCACTGCAGGGTGATCCTCAGGATCCCGTTGCATATGATAATGGCGTGACCTACATGTTTATACAGCATAACAATGTGTATCTCATGACTGCATCGAGGCAGAATTGTAATGCCGCTAGTCTCCTCCTGTTTCTACACCGCGTTGTAGATGTAAGTTCTAACGTAGATATTTGAGGATGTGTCCTCTAACTTTGTTAATCCGAAATCAAGTACTCCCTCAGTTGCAAAAGAACGGCGGACTTTGAAGTAGGGTCAACCCACTCAATTTTCTGCCTCTATTTGGACATCAATTCCTTTAAATTTTAAAGTAAATTTACATATCTTGAACTAATACTATATAAAATATGGTATACATCAGAGTATTTCATTGTTAAAAATATTCTTAAACTGGACGAATTTTTTTGTTTGACTCCTTAAAATAGTAACAGTACCGTGTAGAAGGGAACAAAGGGGGTAATTGTTTTCTTAGTTGGAACTTGGGAAGAGTTATCATTTTCTCTTTTACCTTTTTGGCAGGTATTCAAGCATTACTTTGAAGAGTTAGAAGAGGAATCCCTTCGCGATAATTTTGTTGTTGTGGTATGGGGAAATTTCATGTGTCTTTAAGATCAAAAGTTTGATAGGAAATTATCATCATGTTGGGTAATTTTGACTGAGCTGATGTTTCTTACCTTTTGCAGTATGAGCTACTTGACGAAATGATGGACTTTGGTTATCCTCAATACACTGAAGCAAAGATTCTCAGTGAGTTTATCAAAACTGATGCATATAGGATGGAGGTTACACAGAGGCCTCCAATGGCAGTTACAAATGCTGTGTCCTGGCGCAGTGAAGGGATACGCTATAAGAAAAATGAAGTAGGTTTACATGTTTATTTTAAGAGGAATTTCTTTCTTCAGTGGGCTACATGGTAGTTTGTTGTTCTTTCAGGTGTTTTTGGATGTCGTAGAGAGTGTTAATATACTTGTAAACAGCAATGGGCAAATAGTGAGGTCAGATGTTGTTGGTGCACTGAAGATGAGGACATACTTGAGGTTTGGATATTCTTCCCATTTTTACTGAACCTACTATCTTCCTCATAAGAAAGAAATTAATAAATATTTACCTTTATTTGTTATTTTTTCCTTTTCCCCCTATCCCTTTAGTTAAGTTAAGATTACAAGAAGTCCAACTGCATGAATTTACATTCTTTAGTTAGTGTGAGATAGTTACCAGAAACATAATTCACTAGATTTTTGAATCATGCATTGCACGTTCCTACTTCCACCGGTAATCTGACATGTCAATGTATGAGTCCTAGTGTTCATTAGGTGGTAAATGTTAAAATCATGTATATAGCCATAGGTGATAAAGCAGTTTGACTTTTACCTCCTTTTGTGCTAGTAATGTAAAGGTTAAAGTTTAACACACAACTTTGTTCCTTCTTTTATCTGAATGTAGCTATACCAAGTGTATTTTTTCTCAGAATGTCATAAATTCTTTATACGTCTCATCTAGAAAATTTCCGTCACCAATAGAATTGCTTGCTCTACAAGCTAATTTGAGCATCAAAATCTGCAAGCGCTCAATTATAAGTTAGAATTGCTAATCTTCCTGGCAAAGTTAGGCATTGTTAATGTTTCATTGCATACTCATTTCTGGGTGCATGTTGTATTTTAATATGACCTCCTGGTCACGTCCAATCCTACTCTGAAATTGGAAGTAGTACGGTCGATTGCAATAATAAACCCAATAAAGGTTGGGGTCGATCCACGAGTAGCGTGGTGTGTGCTAGAATGTCACAGAGTGTAAATTTAATGAACTTAAAGTAATCTTTAAACAAAAGATTAATTTTTTTTGCTATTACTTCTAAAATTATGACTATGGAATTTGATCAAACACTTGGAATGCAAAAATAACTAGGAAGTAGTAATCAATGAGAGAAAGCACTAGGGTTGCTCCTCCTTCGTTTATGCCATGCTATAGATATAAATGTATTCGATCGTAATCGAAGCATGTGTTATGACAATAATATCAACAATACCACCTTAGTATTATCCAATAGGGATGACAATAAGGCGGGGCTGGTTACGTTGTCTCCTGCCAAAAAATTTCCCTGCCCTTCCCTGTTTCGCCCCACCCGCTTCGCCTTGCCCTACTAATCATTTTCTTTATTTTTGCTGTCAAAATAAAATATTTTCATGATTCATTCATAAATAAGCAAAATAATTTTTTATGTTGGAAAACACGGCTATCGGCGTAATTAGTACTTTCGGAAAAATAATTTAACTTTTTATTTTTATTTTAGAGATTAAATTATGTATTTAGCTTTTAAATACTGGACTGAACATTCATTTGAGGAAAGTACTTCCAGTATTTCTTGCAAGAAATATTTAATTTTGTATCAAAATAAAGAATATCTAAATGTGAAATATAAGTGGGATGAGAAAATTTTACTTTATCCTGCCTTACCGTCGTACAATTTAACCAAATTGGTTTACATTTTTTTGTCAATGCTAAAGAAATTAACCACGCTACCTGAAAAAATTGATATACTACTTTCATTGCATCCTACCTTATTTCTCTTTTGCGTTTTCGGATTATATACGAAGAAATACAATATAATAAAAATCTCTCTAAAAAAAATCATTATTTAAAATTGCACTACGATATTTTATTACGTAGTAGAAATCTTTGTCAAAGCTAGCTCATTATTCCGCAAATGGGATGGGGAAAAACTCTTCTTTGAGTTAATTAGTACCTTTTGAGGAAAAACACGTCTTTGAGTATTTCATTCAAATAAAAAAAATCACGGGGTTATTTTCTAAGTTGCTCCGACATGGCAGTTTAGGTGCCGCACCCGTGTCGACACGACACTAGTATGGGTGTGGGTATGGGATTCGTACCGGATCTGGTCAAACAATTTTGGGTGCTTTGACCACCGCGGACGAAAATATTCGAGACGAGATACAACTTGATTCCTGAAATCAAAACCAAAACTAGAGTAAATTTGAAGAAAATAACATATTTTATCTAGAAAACCAATCATTTACTTGTTTACAACTTGAAAATAAAAGAGAATTCACACTTTACATGCTATATGTAAGTATTCCACATAAGTTCTCATAATTTAGAGAATTTTTTTTATTTTTGAATTACTTTTAGCCGGATCCCCGCACCCGTATCCGTACTAGGATCCATATCGCCGAATCTTAGAATTTACATCTCAAAGGATCCGACCTCTGGATCTGCACCCGTGTCGGATACCCGCACCCGTGTCCGAGCAACTTAGGTTATTTTAGCTTTAGATTAAAACATCGAAATGAAAGGCACATGTCCAACAAATGAAAGTAGCGGAAATGAGGATGTTGAGATGGATGTGTGGGCATACTAGATTGGATAGAACTAGGAATGCAGTTATTCGGGACAAGGTGGGAGTGGCCCCTGTGGAGGCTAAGATGCGGGAGGCAAGGTTGAGATGGTTTGGGCATGTTAAGAGGAGAAGCACAGATGCCCCAGTCAGGAGATGTGAGAGGTTGGCCTTGGGAGGTGAGAGAAGGGGTAGAAGTAGATCTAAGAAGTCCTGTGGTGAAGTTCTCAGGCGGGACATGGCGCAACTTGAGCTGACCGAGGACATGACCCTAGATAGAAGGGTGTGGAGGTGTAAGATTAGGGTGGAAGGTTAGTAGGTAGTCATGCGTTTCCCTTTGTCTTCCCTAGTTCGTTAGTATTAGTGCTAGTATGGTTCTCTCTTTTCCTTAGTTTGCTATAATCGCGTGTCTTGTTCTGTTACTACTTACTTTCGGTAATTCCGTAGTTGCTAGTAGTACTTCGACGTATTCTCGTGTGCTGCCTCAGACCTATTTGCCTGAATAGACTATCTTGCTATGACTTGTTATTGGTACTCCTTTCATATCCTTTGTTGTTATCTCCGATTTAGTTTTCTAACGATTTGTCTTGCTATCACTTGTTATCAGGGCTCCCTTCACCTTCTCTAGCCGAGGGTCATTCGGAAACAGTCTCTCTACCCTTCCAGGGTAAGGGTAAGGCTGCGTACATCCTACCCTCCCCAGACCCCACATGGTGGGAATATACTGAGTTGTTGTTGTTGTAGATTAAAAAATCGAAAATTACACACCATATAATTACAAAGTCGTCACCAGCTTTTGGCATGAGCTTGTTATTTCTTTTGAGATATACAAAGTTACATACACAAAATATTACATATTCAAGGACATACTTAGTATTTTATAAAACAAAAGAAAAAACGGAGGTTACAGTAAGCAAGGCATAAGTTGGGCCTCAGGCTACCAAATGGCCCACTATTGGGACCAGGGGCTGACCTGCCACCTGCCCTGTCCCATTAAAAATTTTCAAAAAATTAAAGTTTGCTCTACCTGCCCTGCCCCGCCCTATTTACCGGTTCCCCTGCCCCGCCTCGTTAAGTATTTGCTCTACCCTTCCCCGCTCTGCCCCTCCCCTCTCCAATTGTCATCCCTATTTTCCAACACTAAGAGGTTTCTACTCACAAATGCCTTTCCAAGCTATTTAGAGTTCTATGCAATACAATTGTTAGCACAAGTCAGAATTTCTGCATTCCTAGTTTGATTCTATTAATTGAGATGAGATTAATTCTTTAATCAACCCAATTCCTTGCTAATTGCTTTGTACCTAAACTCGATTCTACTTTTCCAAGTTAGAAATAAGTATGATAGGCGTTAATCTAGTGTTTGCAACCACCAAATCATACAAGAAAACATGGAGCAATTAGATAACACAATTTTAGTCAAAAACAAATCTATATTAATAACCCATAGTCATAACATCAATCCGGATTCACAACCCTAGCTAATGATTTTAGCTACACATGACAATAGAAGAAATAATCAAATTATATTCAAATCCTGTCATGGATGTAATGATGCTAACAGAGAAGTAGAAAATTGAGAAATCGTGATGTCACTTGTTAACTCTTAGAAAAACTCTCAGCCGCTCGTACAATATTCCTCTGTATCAAGAGTTACTCAAAAAAGACCTAAAAACTACTATTTATACTCATCCAAAAAGCTGGGCAAAATTATCCTAGTTGGGTCCTGCGTGGCTCAGTGCTCTATTTCTTCATATCTCAGTGCGTGGCCAAGCTGTGTGCAGGATGCGTGGCCACTTCTAGAACTCTTCAGCCTCCAAGTTCTCCAACTGCGTGGGTGACTTGCGTGGTCCACTCATTTGCTTCTTTAGTTGTCTTCTTCAGTTTTGGCTTGAAGTTGATCTTTTCTTGCGGGTATTTGATGATTTTCAATCTCTTAGCTCTCACACAACTCCGTGACCTGCAAATATATCATTCAAAACATAATTATTCCATTAATCACATTAACTGGGGCATAACTCTATTATAAGAGAAGTAGGGAAAAATACCAACTTATCACCTCCCGGGACTGGGTCTTCGTTGTTTTAATCTTACAACTATGTAAGATTAGAGTATCCTAGGGGACGCGCACTAAGTACAAGTTTTGAGGACCCTCTACTTAGTTCGAGAAGTTCACTTTTCTAATGGTCACGGAGTTGTAGATGAAAGTTAGGGATGTCAAATTTAGACCACGGAAGAATAACCCGTCCAACCCAAATAGACTTGGGCGGATTGGGCCGGATATTAGCTCGTTGGTGGTTATTTTGGGCATAACCCAAGCTAGCCAATCAAAAAGCTTTGACCAAATTGATTCATAAGAAAACTAATTAAAACATAGAAAAGTGAGTTTTCCGAATTTGGTATGTTACTTTCTTTGATCTTTGAAGTAGTTATGATAAATAAAGAATTTATTTTTATTAATTCGAGATGGTAACTAAACATATAATAGAAGTACAAACAAACAATGAGAAAAGCTTTTGAGTTGGCGGGTTGGGTTGTGACCCATTGTTTAGCCCAAATTTGCACACCTATTTTGACGGGTTAACTTAACCCATTTATTGATTCAACTTATTTTAACCCGCCAATATGTAACCCAACCCGCCCATTTGACACCCCTGATCAAGGTACAAGGCTGAATAAAATTTTATGGGTTAATGAATATTCAGAGAGACACCCATAGCAGCAATCAACCCGTGTTGCGCTTGCTATCATGCCTCCTCTCCGGCTGAAGATAGGGCACCATGTGTGGAGCGAGCCTATGATTGACATTTTCTAATGGGCATACAAATCCGGTGCTTAACTTTTTGATTGATGGGTTTCACCATGTAAGGGCTAGTTTTGATATTCCTTGTTAAATATTTCAAGTACTCAAGTTAAAGTTGAAATTAGTTCCCTCTTCCAATTTGTTTTTTTTTAATTACCCCTCCCTAGGAGCTCCCCAGTCCCCACTTTGCTCCCTTGGCCCGCAACCTCAAGGTTGGAGGTGGATGGGTGCTTACCACTTGCGCAACCGTCTCCTGTCCTTTTTCCAATTTGTTTACGTACCCTTTTGGAAGCTAATACAAGGCCTTCAGCCTCTAAGGGTATTTTTTGTCGCCTTCAAAGATGTTCCAAACTGATTATGATTTGTCCCAATTGTAGTCATATTTGAATGCAAGTCCCTTTTCCAAACCTTTGATTTTGTGGTCTAGTTGTTTGAGTGAGTTGCTCTTTGCCCTTTCCTTGATTTCTTTCAGTTTTCAGTGATCTAGTGAGCTCTTTATTCTGCATCAGTTGTAGGCTTGTAGTGTGTCACTACCTTATCTTCTATATGAATGTCTGGGACGTTTTAGGTAAAGTTGAATGTCTGGGATTTTTTTCCGTCTTGATACAAAAAGCACTTAGTTCCACTACTTGAAAGTCATGCTCCTCAGTCTCCTTGAGTTTGACTTGTTGGTTTTTTCCTACTGTATATAGAGCGACTGTTATCTGGAATATAAGTCTTATTGTTTCTTTCTTGCAGTGGTATGCCTGAGTGTAAGCTTGGTCTTAATGATAGAATGTTGCTGGAAGCACAAGGGCGAACTACGAAGGGAAAGGCCATTGATCTAGATGATATCAAGTTTCATCAGTATGAAATTGTTCAGTTATTTCTTTTTGTGGTGTTGTGATTTACTGGTCTCTCGTGTCAAACAGAATTGTAAGGGTTGGTAATTGATTTACTTGTACATCAGGCTTTTCGAAAATAACGGGGCATGGGGGGTTGGGGAAAAGGAATTAAGTAGGTAAGTAAAAGGTCCTTTTTTACGGGAGGAGGTTCGCCTATGGTTTTGAACGGGGTATTATTACTTTTAGCCCGTGCCAGAAACTATTTACATTCGGTAGCCGAAAAAATGTCATTTTCCCTTTTTGAACCAGCAAACCTGGACCTCCCATACAATTAGTCAAATAATAAATCCTGAAGGCTTTGTTCGAATATCCTGACCAGTTTCTGATAGTAACATATGTTGCTCGGACTCTCTAAAATATTGCCGCACCATGTCGGATACTTCAAAAATGCATTACTTTTGGAGGATCCGACACTCATCGGTCAACATTTTTGAGCAATCCGAACAATATAGATAGTAACCCATTTATCTCTCTTATTGCCCTTCTCTTTCTATTCTAACTATTTTGCTTCTAATATAGGTGTGTTCGCTTGGCCCGATTTGAAAATGATCGCACTATATCATTCATACCTCCAGATGGAGCTTTTGATCTTATGACCTACAGACTCGGTACTCAGGTAACTCATGAGCTTGCTGTATCTCTAAAACTTTTAGTTCAGTTGTGGAAGTCCTTGAGCAAAATAGTTTAAACCCTTGGTGGTACTTGTTCTCAGGTTAAGCCTCTCATATGGGTAGAAGCTCAAGTGGAAAGACATTCTAGGAGCCGTATGGAAATTGTGGTTAAAGCACGAAGCCAGTTCAAGGAACGAAGGTACGTGTTTCAAGTATACTTGTGATAGTCAACTGATTAGATGCATCATTTACTCTGTACTATGGATTGCATGCATTATGTTGTAACAAAGCTTTCCATGTCTAGTTATGAGTTTCTTCAATAATTTTCAGTACTGCAACTAATGTTGAAATTGAGTTACCCGTGGCAACGGATGCTACAAATCCAAATGTCCGAACATCAATGGGGTCATCTACTTATGCACCTGAAAAAGATGCATTGATTTGGAAGATAAAATCTTTTCCAGGTGGCAAGGTTAGTATAGACTTGATCATAGTTGAAGATTAACTCATAGTTTTACTTTTCTGTTTGTTCTCTCGTTGGGCTTGCTTATGCGTATTTTCATTTCTTTTTCAGGAATATATGTTGAGAGCAGAGTTTACTCTTCCCAGTATTACAGCAGAAGAATCAGCTCCTGAGAGAAAAGCTCCCATACGTGTGAAATTTGAAATACCTTATTTTACAGTTTCTGGCATACAGGTAAGCCCTTAAAGGCATTAGCTGTACTAAAGTTTCAGAAAGCCCTTAAAAGCATTGGCTGTACTTAAGTCGTAGGCTTCCAAGTCTTTTTTCTCCTTAATCTCTGTATCTGTAGGCCCATGCTGATAACCTTGCTTAGCCTATCATATTAAGCCACCACTATTAGTCTCGGATAGAGCTGTTAACTCAACATACATTAGGATTTTGAACTGGCAATTACTGTAGGGGTTGACACTTCAAATTGTATTGGAACGTGGGGGTTATTGTACATGTCAAGGCATATAGGCGATAATGAGGTGCTGCGGATGGTTGAGTTCTGTTGTAGAGCACACTGGAAGAAATTTTGGAAGAACTGTCAAACCAGAAAACAAAGCTGTCCATTTAGTTATACTCCTAGTTATTTTCCTCGCTAGTGGCTACTGGTGGTGCTTGATAGACTGCAATAAGAAAAGAGAGGCAGGGCGAGGGTTCTGTTCTGGAAGATGGGGCGATGGATAGCTGATTGTAATCTCTCATGTACAGTAACTGCATATACTACGGTTACCTATGGGTAGTACTGGTCTCTGTTTCCCCTACAGGTATAGGCTGTAATACTGCAATTCACCACCTAAAGAGTAATGATTTTAAGTGGAGACAAGTTTATAAGATATGGCTCCGACAGTACTGACTAATATGTGGATTCCAATTAAGCACTTAGTGTTCCCCACATGCCTTCCTAGAGAACCGGAAGTAACAATCTCCAGTGATCGAACTTTTTAAGATCTAATCTGGCTCTGCTGTTTAGTGTTTGACTGTCATCCATAAAATATCTTGCCTTGTATCTCCTTTGTTCAGTGTTTGAAGAGTCTTTTACATGGCAACTCAAGTTAGGGATGGCAATGGGGCGGGGCGGGGGTTTAATGCGGGGCAACTTTGAATTTTAGCTTTTTTGGAACAAAGCAATTATTTCAACTACAATTTCAAGATGAGACTTTTGTCGATCATGATATATATTGAACAACTACTATTTCAAGATTATTATTAAGTTATGTTGGATCAGATCACAAAGATTAATAAAAAAACCAAGAGCCCTTTTGGTTATTAGAGAAAACTATTTTAACTACTTAATTATTATGGAGTTGGCTTTATTATTCTCATTCTCCTGTTGTAGTATGCATTATTCAATTTATCTAAGACCGTCATGTGAACAACTTTCATCACATGACAGAAAGCAACAACGGGCTTTGATTCCAGTGATCCTAAGGCATGAATTTGTAAATTATGGAATTAATCTAACTTGGATTTTCTAAAGTTTCTTTTTCTACACAAGACAATCTTTTATTTTGTATCATTGTACAAATCCCATTCTTCTATGCTAACTATAGAAACAACAATCATTACAATTTTTAAAGCGGGGCGGGGCGGGTTGAAAGGTGAAAAAATAACTATGCGGGCGGCGGGTGGGTTGTAATTTTTGTGGGTTTTGCCAAACCCGCCCCGCCCCGCCATCCCTACTGAAGTATAATTTTGTTTTGATCTGTGCTTTAATATATGGTGTGTTCTTAACATTGTAATGATATATGGATTGTTCAATGCATGTTAGGTTCGCTACTTGAAGATTATTGAGAAAAGTGGCTATCAGGCTCTTCCATGGGTGAGGTATATTACGATGGCTGGTGAATACGAGTTACGACTAATATAAAAGGTCAAGCTGAGATGATGTTTCCAGCCAATTGAGTTCGTCAGCAGGCCTCAGGCAACCCACTAGTTGTAAAATTTTGAGCTGCTTCGTGGAACGCAACTGCTCATTTTCAGACTGGGTTTTAAGGAAAATTCCTGGGCCAATTTTGTTGTTAATTGTAATTGACTCTGTTATATGTGATGGTGTTCATTTGCTTGTATCATAAAAAATGCTTATGATTAGTTGCGTATCAAATATTTTTTCAAGGTAGATTCCCAACTTCCAACTGCTTGTATGGCCCAATATTCACGTTTTAACTTTATTTAAAGCAGCTACGCTTCGAGCATTGGATAACAATATTTATGGCCTTTTAGTTGCTTTATTTATGAAAAGTCTGGATCGATCGTGAACCTTTGCTTTTAATATGTTGAATGGTGAATAGAAGGAAGAATATCATGGCTGTTGAATTAGTTGGACGAGAGTGGAAGTTATCATTATGATCAGTCCTTTGGGACAAATAATATACAAGCAATTCTAACGCAGTGAAGAACCGTAAATTGATAGATCAAATAACAACGTGAAAATATCTGACTTTAAACGAACCATTTTATGATGTATCTGGCTTTAACAACGTGGAAGTGTTGTAGTTAAATATTTCCACGGTTGCATCGAATGTCATAATGAATTGACAAGAAATGAGGATAACTAAAAGAAAAGAGAAATCATATTGCTGACCCAGTTTGTTTGAGATTGAGACATAGTTATTATTACATCGTATTCCCAACCGTTGGTAAAACTCCTTGATCTCTATAATTCTTTCTATACTAACTTACGCTCTTGCTGTTTATTCCTAAGGCAATATGGTGAAATGGCGAAGCAGTTGAGCCATAGCCCTTCTCGCTATTTTCTCTACAGAAAAGGTGCAAATATGTCCTTGTACTATATATATTTGTCCTTCGTTAATACTTTAGCCCATATATACTTTTACTGTCACATTATTGATCCATATATGCCCGTACCGTCACATGGTTCATATATACCCTTTTCGAAACGGAATCCACGCAAATTAATTAGCTCTTTCTTTAATTGTATTAAAGTGTATTACAAACACTATCTCCTTTTTATTAGTAGTACTTTTTTTTGTTACCTTTCTCTTTTCATTCTTCTTTTCTTCTCTCCTTTTCCCCTTTTTCTTTCTCCCATATCCGATTTCCTTCAATTGCCGATGCCTTCTCCATTTTCGTCACCAATATTACGTGATTTTATTCCTAAAAATCAAACCTACACCACCAAAACCTTCCAAGCGAGAAGGATCCGGCTCTTCTGAAAAGAAAGAGATGAAAATTGTTGAAGAATTTTTTTTGGTAGTGTTAATTTGGTGAATGTAGGATATTATTATTTATATTTTGAAGGTGTTGTTCACCATGTAGCTTCAGATCTGAAGGGAACAAGACCTTCAAAATCTGAATAACCATATCCTACCTTCACCCAATTAATATCATCGAAAAAATTTCTCCGACAATTTTCATCTCCTTCAGGTCAGAAGCAGGGGCGAAGGTACATAGGGTCAAGAGTGGTCAACTGACCACCCTTCGGCGAAAGATTATACTACGTATAAGGTAAAATATTATTTGTTATTGATTAAAAATAGATTTTGAACACCCTTGCATAGTCCACTGGCAAAGGGTGTTCAATATTGAATTTCCTGGCTTCACCACTGGTAAGAAGAACCTGTGGGGTTTGTGATAGTAAACTTAGCAGGAATTCATGAGTTTTGTCAAGTTAAATTAGTGACGAAAATGAAAAAGGCATCATCAATGGAGGAACTCAGATATGAGAGAAAGAAAAAGGAAAAAAAAAAGAGAAGAAAAGAAAAAAGAAGAAAGAAAAGAGAAAGGTAAAGAAAAAAAGTACTAATAAAAAAGAAATAGTGTTTGTAATGCATTTTGGTACAATTAACTAAAGAGCTAATTAGTTTGGGTGGATTCCTTTTCAAAAAGGACATATATGGACCAACTATGTGACGGTAAGGGTATATATGGACTAAAGTATTAGCGAGTGACAAATGTGCTCAATTTCGTATTGTACAAGGATATATTTGGACCTTTTTAGTTTTCTCTAATAGAGCGATGATATGATTTAGCTAAGATTAAATCTAAGTCACAGCTCTTCAATCATTGTATTCTTTAACATAGCAAGGGCATGATTTCATCCTCTATGTTTGTCATAATGTAATTACATTATAATTTCAAATGTTATGTTTTATTGCACAAGTATAATTACATAACTAAATATTTTTTTATTTCAAGAGAGTTAATTATATAAAAAAATTAAATATATTTTTCAAATAAACATGTAAATATATTTTAATGTGTGATAATATATATTTATGTGAAATATAGTAAACATTATTTCCTTTTCGGTACTTAAAACAAGATGCAATTTGTAGCTTTTCAAAATAAATTAAAATAATCAGACACCGGGGAGAATTGTTGGAGCATAATTTCAGCTGAGGACTAAGAACCTATTTTGCTAAGCTTTTGGGAGGCCATTTTTTTTTGTTAAAAATACTTTTTTAGAAATGCTAAGTGTTAGCCAACACAGAAAAAAGCAATTGAGCAGAAACAATTTTTCTGCTTGAAGAAGCTACAAATTCTAACTTCTTCAAGGAGCAAGCAGAAAATTAATTTTTCAAGACAAAAATAATATTACCATAAAATTGTATTTTCAAACTATCCCTCATTAATTTATCCTTTTTTATTTTTATTTTATTTATTTCTATTGTCCCTTTCTTCTATTTTTTTTAGGGTTAAACATACATTTAACCAAGTACAAGTATGTACAACCGCTAGCTCATTTGAACTCTAGAGCTAGACCAAAGAAATAAATCAAAGAAATAATTCCTTATCTATCCACAACTCCTATCCTTACTATCTGTATATGTATTCTATCCATAGCTAGACAGGAACGTTGTTTAATCTTTCATTTTGGCCTCGGAGGTACAATTCTAATACAATATCTTAAATCCTCTGAGTGCTTGATATAATCTTCGTTGATTTCCTGCCCCGATATGATAAACCACAACTACAAACAGAAAGCCTAGCATGTGAGCTCGAACTCTGCAGGTACACCTTTTCGTTAGACATTCAATCTCCTCACTCCAGCTTCCAATTTGGTATTTTTCTCCCATCCACTGTAGCAATATTGCCCGTATAATTCTGGGGTAATCACATTCAAACAGGAGATGTTCCATTGTCTTCTCAGTATTCTTCCCAGATAGCACACAATCACTTGATATTGACAGCCCCACTTTCTTAGTCGATCCACTGTGGCTAACCTTTTGGTGTAGAGCCAACCAAAGAATGAACTAATCCTTGGCAATGTTTTTGATCCGATAGTAATTCTCTTTCAGGGACACTTTGGTCTTTGGGTATTGAGGCACTGATGCAACATACAACTTCTTAATACTGAACTTCCCATGCAAATAATATTTGTTCAAATCAGCAGAAGAGTTCTTTTGGAGTAACCAATCCCTTTCTTCTCTCTTTTTATTTTCACTGTATTTTATTTTTCTTCTCCTATTCCTCATTGTAATAGTCTCCATAGCTATGATAAATAGATCTCTTCTTTGATAACTATATTTTATATTGATTAAAACCTTTAATATATATTGTTACTTTATATTTTATATTCCAATTAAATAAAAAGTAAAAATTAATTAAATTCCTTTACAATAATTATTTAAAGTTATTCCTCTCTTTTATAATACTAATCGTAGTGAACCTTGATATTGTTAATTTTCGTATTTGTCACTCAAAAGTACTTTTTGGAAAATTCGTCAAAAACAATTTGCTTATTAAATATTGTAAAAAGCGCTTATCAAATCAATTGTCAAAACACAAACATCTACTATCCTAAAGTACTTTTTTGCAAAATACTTTTGAACAAAAATACTTTCTAAAATAAGCAATTTTTGATAGATTGGCCAAACATGCTCTAAGTTTAATATCTTTTGCTCCTGCGAGATAAAACTGCTACACCACTAACTTATTTTATAAATTTTACTAGATCATATTAAATAAAATATAAATATTATTTATGAATCTACCTACGTTATAATTTATGCAAAAAAATATTATTATAAAGTGTATAATAAAGCATAATGTTTGCAAACTATCATAATTATTAACCTAAATTCATCAAGTAAATTATTCACCTCACTAAATATAAAAAGAATGAAGGAAAGAATTCAAATATAAAACTCGCGAAAGAAGGTAATAATACAACTATGAAAAATAATGAAGAAGAATAGGAAAGGAAAAAATGTAAGAAATTCATATCGAAGAAACGGATCGGAACATAAAAAATAATAAAAAAGAAGAAGAGAAAATTTACCATGTAATGACACCCAATTTCAAGGTCACTAGATAAACTCTGTAATTATATTTAATTACATTCAAATTCAATTAGAATGTGACTTTCCAAACAAGCCCTATGCAAAATGTTCAAATCGAAAATCTTGGCAGAGAAGTCTCGGGGACCTGCCTTTACTTTTAGCAAGAATCTGTGAAGTATCCCAATCTTCGTAGACTCGATACACTACACCATGATCATCTTAATGAGTTCTCTTCATTTTTTATGGACAAAAGAACTCACATATGCCAATTGGACAAGTAATTACAACGAACATTTCTTGTTCTAGTTTAATACTAACTTCTAGCTCAAATACACTAAACCCTCCGAACTCAGTTCTCACTTCTCCAACAGAATACTCCCAAAACCCTCAAATTTGTTTCTCCAATCTCCACACATATATAACTGTTTATGGAGTTTTCTTCTGGGTCGTGATTGTATTTAGATTATAGCATAAATAATCTTATCATTTACTCCTTTTAAATAATTACCCTTCACTACCGTCATGTCCAAGTATTTAATCACTAACCATTAGAACAAATAAAAAAGAATACTGGATAACTTTGCCAAAGTGGAGCGCCAATTGGGGCCATGGAGGGAACTCACCGGAAAAGTGGTGATGGTCACCGGGAACCGAGAATTCTTCCTCGATTAATCTAAAGCTGGTTTTAGAATCATCCTTCGCCGTATTGATCGATTGATATTTCTCTGCAGAGTCAACTCAAACTCGAACGAGGAAAGTTCCAGTTAGGAACAACGAGTCATAGCTATGAGCTTGGCATTACCGCCAACGGTCCAGTGATCACGCCCAATTATGCCTTATAAATAGGACTAAGCGGTCTTTGCAAATATATTCCGGTTAATAAGTCCGGAGTCGAATCCCACAGGAAATTAACCTATTAAACACAGCTACTGGCCTCGCACAAATTCACGCAATCAATCTTCAGAAATATTTAAGTAACAATTTGGATGTTTATTAACTAAATATTACGTAATGAAAATGCAATAATTAATAACCAAATACGAACGGGTTGTAGACAAGAATTGGAATGATCTAAGGTTATGATTTCCCCTATTGTCGGAATCCTTTCCGCTATGTTTTCTATAAATTTGCCTAAGTCTTCTCTATCGATCATGAGCACTCTGACTATCGTAATTCTCTCCCGAGTAACTATCACAATGTACTAGACATATTCTCCCGAATTACGCTAGCTGGCATTAAGTACGGCTTACTCGGATCGCAAAAAAGGTTTAGTTATCCCTAATCCCACCTTTAAACCCTTCGTATTGATCCCTCATATACGTTAGGAGTGATGTTGTTCAACAACTACCTAAATATGCACTCCCTCACGAGTAATAGCTACTAAATAGGCACAGTCAATCGAGAGCCCTTCAATCAACCACAATAATAACGTAGTTGAACAAATAGAGAAAATACTACGACAAATTTATATAAACGTAACAGGAAAATCATCCTTCAACAGGTTCCATAAAAACCTTAGATTAGGAGCTTAGCTACTCATACTTATAGTAACAATATCCAAAATATTTTGCATAATTAAATTACAAAGTAAGGATAAATGGATGTAGAAATCGATGAGTCTAACTCCCAACGGTTGTTCCACGAGCTATCCTTGCCTCCGGTTGCAGTCCTTCAAAAGTGGCGTTTTAGGTCTATTTATATGTGTAGGAAAAGACCTAAACACGTAGGTCAAGTCCTAGTCAAACCAGGAGACGAAGTAAGCCTTCAAAGCTCGAAGTGTGCACGCCTCAGACCTCGCCTCGCGAGGCTTCACGCGAGCTTGAGCTTGCCCCAGACCTGGCGCTGCCAGCTTCAACGCGAGAAGGACCTCGCCTCGCGAGATCCCACGCGAGCTAAAGGGCTCGCCCAGCCTGCTCTAACGCCTGCTCTATGCCTGGATTCGCCAACTTTCACATGTGTAGGCTGCTCACTTCTTTCTATCTTCTTTTCAAATGTTTTCGAGCACGCTTTAGACTTTATGTATTCCTTTTGCTCTACTTTCATCTCCAATTCACCTACAGATAAAATAGACTCCATTGCGCGCAAATAAAGTGTAATTTATTATTAAAACATATAAAATGCAAGGCAAATAATGTACTAAACTATGAAATTATAGCCACACATCAATACCTCACACTTAAACATTGCTCGTCCTCGAGAAATCAAACTACTTATAGACACAACCTTTTTAAGCAGTTCCCTTAACTCATCACAACAAGAATCTTTAAAATAGTTTAAGCACAAAGGTGTAACATCCTCGCCTCAAGATTTGACTCACAAATACCATGCCTTATTCACAATTCACTTATTTACTCTAACATTGAGGTCAATGACATTACCTTTCTTTTATGAATCACGTGCCCTCACCCAATCAAAGAGCTTAGTTCCACACACAATGAATTTTAAGAACGTAGGAACTCAAGATAGGAAAAAAAATTCACTCGCTCTCAGAAATAACATTCATATGCCACAAATGATGCACCATAGGCTTGCCCGTAGTGCAATACTCTACTAATCGAGCTCATTCAGTCTAAGATCAAATAGGACTTTAATTGGTTATAATGTAGGCTGCGGGTCAGGTAGGATACATTTGGATATGAGTGACTACACCTCCCTTAAGCACTTTAATACATATACTTTAATACAACAACCCATACTTATGTTAAACCCAAAATTCCACCTTCACTTCAATTTATATCACCCCATACTTCTTTAAGCACAAGTATATCACTAGCCACCACCATCAAGAATTATTTTTCATACAATACAACTATTATCATTTTTCTCTCTCTCTTTTTTTCTTTCTTTTAAGGTGGTTTTTATTGACATCTTTTTTTTCTTTCTCTTCAGGTGGTTTTTATTGACATCTTTTTTTTCTTTCAAAATAGTACACCTTTCTCCTTATTTCAATTGTCCACTCAAATGCCAACCCACCGCCCCAAACTTTAACTTTTTCATAATTCATCACAATTCAAGTGCTCGTGAGAGGTGACAAGGTTCAATTATATGGTCAGTTAAAACAAAGGGGTACGACTTGTAATGTGGTTACCAAAGAAATAGGATTATAGGCTCAAAGGGGTTAACTACGATACATAACATTTAGTTGGGTGAACTATATATATATATCTGGCTCAACAAAGAAACTCCTATATCACTTCCCAAACTGAACAAGACTACTATTTCGTTTTGCACACACACGGGGCAAGTTTTAGAAATCAAATGCAATGCACAGAATACATAAACCTCACACAGACATGCTGAGCATTAGGGTTGAGCGGGAACCGCTCATCCAATAAGGTCCTCTCCTTAGTAGTGGCCGGCCGACCCCCTATCTTCAGCTACAAATCCATCATCCTATAGAAATGGGCCATAAAACTATCATCAAGAGACCTGTCAATGATGGAATGACAGTATCTTCTTTCACCCGGACGGTAGTGATGTCCGTTTGTCGTATGGGCTGATCAATGATATGGTCAAATTCTGTCTCCTCCTCAAACCTCTCGTGTCTTAAAAACTAAGTCAAAAAATTGGCAAATGGCATTATCGACCTTCTTACTAGTTCTTACCAAAGACATCTGGTAGCGGGTCAGATAACCCACATTTACCCTTTGACCCATCATGATGAAGTTGAGCACACAAGTCCTCTCAAGGCTAATGAGCGTGTCATGATTGCACGGTAGGAGCCGTGCATTTATCAGTTTAAGCCACACTTGAGCCTCCACCCTCATCCTTCTTCTTGGGGAATTTCATGTGCCGATTTGTTTTCTTATCCCGGACCCACACTGTCGTAGAATTGACACCACAAAGCATGTGTCTCAGCTCTCTATATGTATCCCCGAGAACTAATGAAATGAGCTTTCTTGCAGGAATATTGGGGAACGAGCCAAAGAAGTGAAAATACACTAAAAAAGGATTCAAAATTGGACAAGGACCAAAACAAGGCAGAATTACTTACAATGCGTACCACACAATACTATGTGCGTCGTCAAACAATGAAGGAGCCCTATCAAATTAGCTTCAGAGTATGCAGACCACATAATTTTGGTGCGGCCGCAGAAGAGAGATTCAGAGAGTTAATATTTTGGGCAACTGAAGGTATGCGGACCACACCATTATTGTGCGGCCGCAGGACTACAAGTGCGGTCGCACACATTATTATATGGCCCGCACACAATCAGAAGCAGAGAGCCTTGAGTTGAAGATGTGTGGATCACACGATTATTGTGCGGCCGCAGAAGCCAGAGTGCATCCGCACTCACAAATGTGCGGTCCGCAGAAGCAAGTCCAAGTCCCAGCCCAAGTCAAGTGTGCGGCCGCACTCAGAAATGTGCGGTACGCACAACTAGATGAAGTGTGACCGCATCCTACTTTTATGCGACCGTAGAAGGCACAGTTGACCAATCAAGCTCAGAGTGCGGACCACACTCAAAATTATGCGGCAACACAACCTCCGTAAGGGCATTTTTGTCAGATATTTTCAGCTTAGTATCAATAGGACTTTTTGTCATTTTTAGGTTAAGTTTTGTTTTTGGGAGAGCACCTGAGCCATTTTCTTTACTGCCTTAAGTAATTTCGTACTAGATTTGTCTCCAAATATTAGATTTTCTTCCCATAATTAATTATTATGGATTCTATCTTAATTTCTTCTTTAATTTCTGTATTTTTGATGAGTAGCTAAATTTCTAGCTAGGGTGGTGACCCAACCCCAGTGTGGGTATTTAATGGGTGTTTGATTTAGGGATTGTTTGTGATTGGGTTAGTGATATTTAGCCTAGTTCTTGCTTGAATTCAAGAATTAACGGTTGAAAACATTGATTCATGCCTAAGTGACTTAGTCTCTACTTGAGAAAGAGAGACTAAGTCTTGGAAAACTTGGCTCACAAGAAATTGGGGTGAACTCAAGAAATTGATGGCCCCAATTAAAGGGTTGAATCTAGAGATAATGAGACCCGGATTGAGCATTTATCACTTGTTTTGTGCAATACCCATTTGGACTTGAGAAAGCTAAATTGGGCAAAATCACTCAAACTACCTAGAGGTATAGAGTGAGTATTAGATTGTGATTGCTATATTACAACCCTGACCAATCAAACTTGGCCTAGAGTTTACAACACATTAGGTAACCACCTAGGTGGAAGTCACGACCCTAGATCCTTTTATCATTTGAAAAACAACTCCAAACCAAAAATATTGTCTCTTAGTTTTATAATTGCAAACAATAGAACAAAGCAGAAGTAAAACAACAATCAAGAATGTGGAAGAGTAATTTAGGAAAAATCATACAATTAGACTAAATATATACCTAATCCCTATTCTAACTCCTTGTGGATTCGATCCCGACCTATGTTGGGCTTTATGATTGCATCGACCGCCTCACTACCTAAATGTGGTGTGAGTTTGGGCGAGATCAAGTGCCTGTACCAATCCTTAGTATGCGGGGGTATGCCTTTGATGCCAAACTCTCGTTGGCCTTGAGGTTGTGGATGTGTGCCTACTATAGCTGCCACAACACACAATCCTTCACTTTGACTAGAAGTAGCTTCCCCCTTTCTCTTCTTTGGAGGAGGTGCGGAGGTGGCCTTCGCCTTAGATGGAGCAGTGGAAGTAGCCTTTCCTTTGTGGTGTCTTTTCTCAGAGCATATTCGTTCCAACACAAATAATCATTAATCAGTTAAAACTGCATTACAACATTAAACACATGATCTTGCCACCCTACACTTAAGAGTTTAACACATGATTTGCATAAATTTCCGAGGTTACTCAAACTTTACCTCGAATTTTCTTAACATGAGAATCAAGCAATGACACATAGGTGCTGCCTCCGAATTCGAAGCATCAGGCTAACGGTGAGAAACCCCCACTTAGGATTTTACAGTGGTTCACGATTACATAGAAATAGTCTTATAATCCCGGAGACTCGGGCTCCAATGGGGACAAAGAATGCCTTTGAGGCATTATAACAAACACTTAGCAAGCACTAGTGCCATGGGAGTGCTTATAGGGGTGAGGGATTGCCTCACCCTCCCAACTCGTCTTGGGAGTTCCGTACTACCACTTGTTCAAACAATATCAACACCATTCCTATGGGGTTCATGTGATTGGGACACACAAACACATTATTACAATGAAGAACAACCTCAAGTTTTGAGTCTAATTTCGTACGTCCAACTCAAAATTGCAAATGAAGGAGATAAAAATCATACCTTAGATGCTTTAGGCGGAAGGATCTACCTGTGACTGCTGGTGCAAGTGAAAGAAAAAAATAGAAGTTTGCTTGACTTCAACGGAGTTGGGAGGGGGAGTGATGGGCAGTGCTGCGTGAGTGTGTGAGGGGGAGGGATTTTCTTTTGTTATGAGCAGTATGTGCTTTGTTTAGGTTAGGGTTTTATTTTGTTTAGTTTTGGGCGTGTAAGGGAGGGAGTTAGAGTCAAATAAGGGAACCAAAAATTAAAACAAAAAAAGACAAGCCCGAAATTTAACTTACCTGGCGACGCCTGCATTTTACCTCGCCCTAGCCCTCGCGACGCGAGCTAGAGGGCTTGCGGCGCGAGGCTTGTCGCTGGATCCATCTGGCCTTTTCCCTTACGACGCCTGATATAGCGCGACCTTTAGATCGCCCCAACCCATGCGAGGCAAGCTCTATTGCCTGTTACACCTCGCCTCAACCCATGCAAGGCGAGCTCCCATGCTAGGTTTCCTTCATGCGACGCACAGTGCTCCATACGGCATGCCAAAATCACCTGCAAACTTGTTAGTACCTAAAAACGAAAAGAAAAATTCTAACTACACTAGAAATCAACTACGAATTGGGTTGCCTCCCAACGAGCGCCTTAGTTAACATCGCGGCACGACGAATACAACATTACAATAGGTTGCCTCCCATGAAGCGCCTGATTTAACATCGCGGCATGATGCAGGTAATCGCACTTAAGGTTCGCTCAACCTTGGTGGCTCGAGCAAATGAGTCACCCGACACTACTTTCGCGTCATCCATGCCCAAATAATGTTTTAACCTTTGCCCATTGACTCTAAACGTAAGAGAGTCATTTTTCGCAACAATCTCTACGACACCACTGGGGTGAATCTCAACCATATGAAATGGTCCTGACCATCTTAACTTTAGTTTTCCCGGAAATAACCTCAATCTTGAATTGTATAGCAATACCATATCTCCGGATTTAAAAATCCTCTCAAGAATATTTTTGTCATGTATCATCTTCATTCTCTCCTTGTACAGTCTTGTGCTCTCAAAAGCGTGGTAGCAAAACTCATCAAGCTCGTGCAACTCTGTGACTCTACTTGTACCCGCAACTTCTATATCGAGATTCAGCTGCCTCAATGCCTACAAAACTCTATGCTCCAACTCTACTGGTAAATGACACGCCTTCCTAAACACTAATTTGTACGCCGACATGCAAATTGGAGTTTTGCAAGCGGTACGATATGCCCAGACTGCATCATCTAACTTTCTCGCCCAATCCGTTCTTGTAGCATTCACAATCTTTGTCAAAATGCTCTTTATCTCTCTGTTCGAAACTTCCAATTGCCCACTCGTTTGTGGATGATATGGGGTGGAAACCTTGTGGCGTACACCATACTTTTATAACAGCTTTGTGAAGGCTCGATTACAGAAGTGAGTGCCTCCATCACTGATTATTGCCCTTGGAGTGCCAAATCGGGTGAATATATTCTTTCTAAAAAAACCAATGGCCCTCTTTGTATCATTTGTAAGGAGTGCTACAACTTCCACCCATTTTGACACGTAGTCCACAATTACGAGTATTGTCACGACCCGAAATCCCACCTTCAAGCCGTGATGGCATCTAACGTTGAACCCCATAGACAAGCCAACGTTCCGGTTATTACATTTATTTCTTTATTATTGACAAGTGAAATAACAACGATAAACTAGAACAATTATAATTAAAGTGCGGAAGATAAAAGATTCAACAACTTAAATAATACATCTTACGAACAGTCTAAGATTTACTAAAAGTAAGGGTCTGAAATAAATAAGTACAACTGTCTTGGAAATACATGAAAAGACAGAAAAGGAAAGGGATAGGAGGTGACGCCAAGGCCTGCGAACGCCTGCAGGACTACCTCAGTGTCGCCTGTAGACTGGAGGATACTCCCTCAATCACTGTCCAACGGGTCCGGTACCGTAATCTGCACAACATAAAGAAGTGCAGGTGTAGCATCAGTACAACCGACCCCATGTACTGAGTAAGTGCCGAGCCTAACCTCGGCGAAGTAGTGACGAGGCTAGGACACGACACATAACAAATACCTGAGCAGTTCAATAATATAATAAAGAAATGACGACATGAAATAACAGGTAAGCAAAGAAATGGGGATATCATACTGAGGAACAAGGGCAGCAAAACCCTAAAATGGCGGAACGAGATAACAACTGAAGTAATCATGTAACAACAAGAATTAACAACTCTGAACAAATGAATAAACAGAAATGGCACGACATGTCCCCTCGTGCATAAATAAATAATCACTCGGCACGGAATACTACCGCCCGGCAAGGGACACAACTATAACCAATCCTACACAGGTGTAATATTCCACAAATATTCCTTGACCGATCAACCACTTCACAGTAACCACAATCAAGAATCTCTACCAAATGATTAACCACAAATTGAGATTTAATCCACAACACATACATTATCAATACAAATCAAAGAATTCATAATAATCGACTCACATTCATGCTTGACAACAAAATATAGGTACTCATCACCTCACCTATACATTGAACATGGTATAAACAATTAAGACTCGATACCTATTCCCTCAAGCTAAGGTTAGGCCAAACACTTACCTCGACTCCAAGAATCCAAATCAAGCCTCTAGCACCGCTTTTCCTTTCGAACCCGAATTCGAATCAATCGTATCTAGACATTATTGACTCAATAACATCAATAATTGCTTAACAATTCAATTCCAAAGCTTATTTATAGAATTCCCATCATTCTTCCCAAAATTCCAAAAATCGACCCTGGGCCTACTTGGTCCAAACACAAGGTTCAGACCAAAACCCGATCACCCGTTCTCCCACGAGCCCAAATATATAATTTGTTTTGAAATCCGACCCCAAAACGAGGTCAAATTTCCAAATAATCAAAAAGCCATAACTCTACCCAAAACCCCAATTTCTACCTTTGATTTCTTGTTTTTAGGCCTAGAATCTAATAGATGTTGATGAGAAATGGAAGGAAACAAGTTGAAGATTACTTACCTAAGAGGTTGTGGTGGAAGAGCTCTTCAAAAATCGTCTATGGGGGTTGGAGAAGAAGAGGGTTGTGAAAAATGGCAAAAATCCCGTATGCATTCTGCTTTGGGCATTTAAAATTAACTGGGCAATTTTCTTCTCCGCGTTCGCGGAGGTTTTATTACACAGACCTGTGTGTTCGCGGTTGTGGGGTCGCGTTCCCACAGTGCAATTTATACCCAACCCCCAGGTCCCCTCCTAAGCTGTGCGTTCGCGACCTACATGGTGCGTTCGCACAGTGTCCTCAGACCTACCCTCCACATTCGCATCCCCCTGGATGCGTTCGCACAGTTCAACCCCACCCCTCCCTAGACAATGCTATGCGTTCGCAATCTAACCTATGCGTTCACATAGCACAAATTTCTAGACACCAAATGACAGCAATAACACCAGATTGTTCTAAGGGTTTTGCACTCCAACACCTACCCGAAACTCACCCGAGCCCTCGGGGTTCAAAACCAACTATGCACACAAACTCAAAAGCATCCTACAGACTTAATCGAGTAATTAAACCACTAAAATAACATCATAAACATCGAATTAAACCCCAAAGCAATGAAATTTCTTAAAACTTCCAAAACTTCAAAATTTTCCATTTTTGACCCGAATCACGTCAAACAGAGTCCGTTTATTACCAAACTTCACAGATAACACATATAAAACATATTGAACCTGTTCCGGGCTCCGGAACCATAATACGGGCCTGATATCACAGGTTTCACATCAAATTTCATTTTCAAAAACCTTTATACCTTTCATAAAACAATTTTCTTTAAAAATTTATTTCTCGGACTTGGGACCTCGGAATTCGATTCCGGGCATACACCCAAGTCCCATATTTTCCTACGGACCCTCTGGGGCCGTCAAATCACGGGTCTGGGTCCGTTTACCAAAAATGTTGACCAAAGTCAACTTAATTCAATTTTTTAATAAAAAATATCCTTTTTATCAGTTTTTCACATAATGGCTTCCCGGCTACACGCTCGAGCTGTGCACGCAAATCGAGGTGAGATATAAGGGGTTTTTCATGGCCTCGAAACACATATTTAGCTAAATTACACGGGATGACCTTTTGGGTCATCACAATCTCCACCTCTAAAACAAATGTTCG
Organism: Nicotiana undulata; assembly: GCA_005239495.1. NCBI lineage: Eukaryota > Viridiplantae > Streptophyta > Magnoliopsida > Solanales > Solanaceae > Nicotiana > Nicotiana undulata. The sequence goes on from ML241931.1 coordinate 69,048, forward strand.
TCCTCGAACGGACATAGAAAGATACCTGAAACGGGGAAAAGATGGGCATATCGGCTCCGCATATCAAACTCGGACTCCCAGGTAGCTGCCTCAACAGGATGACCACTCCACTGAACACGAATCGAAGGATAACTCTTCGATCTCAACTGACGAACCTGCCAAGCTAATATGGCTACCGACTCTTCCTCGTAAGTCAAATCCTTGTCCAACTGGACACCGCTGAAGTCAAGCACATGAGATGGATCGGTAATATACCTCCGCAGCATAGATACATGAAACACCGGGTGCACGATTGATAAATTCAGTGACAAGGCAAGTATGTAGGCCAACTCTCCTACCTTGTCAAGAATCTCAAATGGAGCAATGTACCTAGGGATCAACTTGCCCTTCTTTCCGAACCTTATCACGCCCTTTATGGGCGACACCCGAAGAAATACCTGATCTCCTATCATGAATGTCAAATCACGAACTCTGCGATCCGCCATTACTCTTCTTCCTGGATTGAGTTGTGCGAAGTCTATCCTAATTGATATTCACCTTGTCCAAGGCATCTTGGACTAACTCTGAACCCAACAATCTAGCCTCTCTCGGCTCGAACCACCCGACTGGCGACCGACACTGCCTACCATACAACGCCTCGTAAGGAGCCATCTGAATGCTCGACTGATAGTTGTTGTTGTAGGAAAACTCAGCTAAAGGAAAAAACAGGTCCCATGAACCTCCAAAGTCAATGATACATGCCCGCAACATATCCTCCAAAATCTGAATAGTACGCTCGGACTATCCGTCCGTCTGAGGATGAAATGATGTGCTCAACTCAACCCGTGTGCCCAACTCACGCTGGAATACTCTCCAGAAATTGGAGGTAAACTGAGTACCTCAGTCAGATATAATGGACACGGGCACACCATGCAGGCGAACAATCTCCCTCATGTAGATCTTTGCCAACTTCTCCGACGACTACAAAACTGATACAGGAATGAAGTGTGCTGACTTGGTCAGACTATCCACAATGACCCACACCGCATCAAACATCCTCTGAGTCCATGGGAGTCTAACTACGAAATCCATGGTGATACGCTCCCACTTCCACTCGGGAAGCTCAATTTGCTGCATCAAACCACCGGGTCTCTAGTGCTCGTACTTAACCTGCTGACAGTTCAAGCACCGAGCTACATATGCTACAATATCTTTCTTCATCCTCCGCCACCAATAATGCTGCCAAAAATCCTGGTACATCTTTGCGGCGCCCGAATGAATGGAATATCGAGAACTATGGGCCTCCTGCAATATAAACTCACGAATGCCATCAACATCAGGTAGACAAATACGACCATGCATCCTCAAGACTCCCTCATCATCAACCGTGACCTGCTTGGCACCTCCGTGTCATACCGTATCTCTAAGAACACATAAATGACGATCATCAAATTGCATGTCCCGAATACGATCATACAATGAAGAACGAGCCACAGTATGGGCCAAAACACTGCCAGTCTCAGAAACCTCCAATCTCATAAATCGATTGGCCAATGCATGAACATATAGAGCAAGCGGTCGCTCTCCGACTGGTATATAAGCAAGACTACCTATACTGGCTGACTTCCGGCTCAAAGCATCGGCCACCACATTGGCCTTCCCCGGATGATATAAGATGGTAATGTCATAGTCCTTCAACAGCTCCAACCATCTTCTTTGCCTCGTGTTCAACTCTTTCTGCTTGAACAGATACTGCAAACTCTTATGATCCGTGAACACCTCACATGGCACACCATACAGGTAATGCCTCCAAATCTTCAATGCATGAACAATGGCTGCCAACTCTAAACATGAACTGGATAGTTCTTCTCATGAACCTTCAACTGACGTGAAGCATAAGCTATAACCTTGCCATCCTGTCTCAACACTGCACTAAGTCCAACCCGTGAAGCATCACAATACACGATATATGGCCCTGAACCTGTGGGCAAAATTAACATTGGTGCCATGATCAAGGCTGTCTTGAGCTTCTGAAAGCTCGCCTCACACTCATCTGACCACCTGAACAAGGCACCCTTCTGAGTCAACCTGGTCATCGGGGCTGTGATAGATGAAAAACCCTCCACAAACCTGCGATAATAACCTGCTAAGCCCAAGAAACTCCAAATCTCTGTAGCTGAGGTGGGTCTAGTCCAATATCTGACTACTGAAATCTTCTTGGGATCCACCTGAATACCCTCTGCCGACAAAACATGGCCCAGAAATGCAACCGAACTCAACCAGAACTCACACTTAGAAAATTTGGCATACAACTGACTATCCCTCAGAGTCTGGAGGACGACTCGAAGGTGTTGCTCATGATCCTCTCGGCTACGGGAGTAAATCAAAATACCATCAATGAAAACGATCACAAATGAGTCCAAATAGGGCCTGAACACTCGGTTCATCAACTCCATAAAAGCAGCTGGGGCATTTTTCAACCCAAATGACATCACCAAGAACTCATAATGTCCATACCGAGTGCAAAAGGCTGTCTTAGGGACATCAGACGCCCTAATCCTCAGCTGATGGTAACCAGATCTCAAGTAAATCTTGGAAAACACTATAGCACCCTGAAGCTGGTCAAATAAATCATCAATCCTCAGCAAAGGATACTTATTCTTAATAGTAACCTTGTTCAATTGCCGGTAGTCAATACACATCCTCATTGAGCTATCTTTCTTCTAAACAAACAACACTAGGGCACCCCAAGGAGAAACACTAGGCCTAATGAAGCCTTTATCCAACAAATCCTGCAACTGATCCTTCAACTCCTTCAGCTCTGGCGGGGCCGTACGATACGGCGGGGTAGAAATGGGCTGAGTGCCTGGAGCCAACTCAATGCAAAAGTCAATATCCCTGTCGGGTGGCATACCCGGTAGGTCAGCAGGGAATACCTCTGGAAACTCACGAACCACGGGCACAGACTCCATAGTAGGGACCTCGGCACTAGAATCACGAACATAGGCCAAATAGGCCAAACAACCCTTCTCGACCATGCGACGAGCCTTTATGAAATAAATCTACCGGAGGAATGACTAGGAGTCCCTCTCCACTCAAAATGAGGTACTCCCGGTAAGTCCAAGGTCACTGTCTTGGCATGAAAGTCCAGAATAGCATGATAGGGAGATAATCAATCCATCCCCAATATAACATCGAAGTCAACCATATCAAGAAACAAGAGATATACCTGAGTCTCCAGACCACCAATAACCACAAAGCATGAATGGTAGACTCGATCTACCATAATAGAATCACCCACCGAGGTTGACACATACACAGAATTACTCAGGGAATCACGGGGCATACTCAGATAAGGGGCAAAATATGAAGACACATAGGAGAATGTAGAACCTGGATCAAATAAAACCGAAGAATCTCTGCTAAAAACTGAGACCATACCTGTAATGACTGCATCAGAGGCCTCAACCTCAGGCTTGGCAGGAATAGCATAGCATCGGGGCGGAGCCCCTCCAACCTGAACATCTCTGGGTCGACCTACTGCGGGCTGACCTCTACCTCTCATAAACTGTCCTCCACCTCTAACTGTCTGGCCTCCACCTCTGGCACCTCGACCTCCACCCCTAGCTGGCTGAGGGGGCGGGGGTGCACCTAGTGAAAAAATCATAGCACGGGAACCCTGATACTGAGAACTACCATAACCTCGGGGGCAAAACCTGGAAATGTGCCCCATACCACCGCAAGTGAAGCAAGACCTTGGGTGCTGAGACTTCTGGCCCTGAAACTGTCCCTGTCGACCATAATAACTACCCCAGAAGCTCTGAAGTGGCGGTGCACTGATAGGAGCTAATGGTGCACTGCGGGATACGTGAAGTGCCGACTGGAATGGTCTAGGAGGATGACCTCTGCCAAAGGAATCTCCGCCTCTAGATGAGGAACCACTGAATCGACCGAAATAACGAGGTCTTTTGTCAGACCCCTGACCACTGCCTTGTGATAAGACTATCTCAATACGCCTGGCCACATTGGCCGCATCCTGAAATGAGATATCAGTACCTGTCTCCCTGGCCACCTGAATCTAATAGGTTGAGCTAGACCCTCCATAAACCTCCTCACCCTCCCACGATCAGTGGGGAGTATCATGATAGCATGTCGGGCCAAAGTGATGAACCTGGTCTCGTACTGTGTAACAGTCATAGATCCCTGCTGGAGGCGCTCAAACTGCCTCTGATAGTCCTCTCTCTGTGTGAATGGAAGAAACTTCCCCAAGAATAACTTGAAGAACTGAACCCAAGACAAAGGTGCAGACCCAGCTGGTCTGGTCAAGCAATAGTCCCTTCACCAAGTCTTGGCGGTACCAGAAAAACGGAAAGTAGCAAAATCGACCCATTGGTTCCACAATGCCCATGTTCCAAAGAACCTCAAAGCAACTGTCCAAGTAATCGTGGGGATCCTATGATGGTGCACCAGTGAAAGTAGTAGGGAATAACTTGGTGAACCAATCCAATCTCCACAAGGCATCAGTAGACATGGTTTCTCCCTCAACTGCCGGTGTCAAAATACCCGGATGAGCTACTCCAGCTGTCTGAGGTGTCGGAGTCTGGAACTGAGGAGCTAATTGCTATAGTGTGCGGGTAGCAGGAGTCTGGTTCCCTCTCCCAACCTGAGAGATGGCTGGTGCAGTAGGAAGAAGACCAGCCTGAGACACGCTCTCCATAAGTCCCACTAAGCAGACAAGAGCATCCTGAAGTACCGGGGTGGAAATAAACCCCTTTAGGACCTGAGCTGGTCCAACTGGAACTGTCTGAGCGGGAATCTCCTCGACAAACTCTACCTGAGGATCCTCCACTGGGGTTGCTGCTCTGGGCTGAGCCCTCCCCCGGTCTCGACCTCTAGCATGGCCTCGGCCTCGTCCTCGTCCCCTCGTAGGAGTTACGATTGGAGTATCGGGTTGCTGATCAGAACCTGGGGAAGAACGCGTCCTCGCCATCTGCGAGAGAGTAGAATAGAAACTCAATTAATATTCAGAATTCAAGTCGCACGACAGAGAAGAATAGATGTGAAGTATTCCTAACTTTGCAGCCTCTGGGGGATAAGTACAGACGTCTCCGTACCGATCTCTCAGACTCTACCAAATTTGTCCGTGAATTGTGAGACCTCAGCAACCTAGTGCTCTGATACCAACTTGTCACGACCCGAAATCCCACCTTCAGGTCGTGATGGCGTCTAACGTTGAACCCGCTAGACAAGCCAACATTCTGGTTATTACATTTATTTCTTTATTATTGACAAGTGAAATAACAACGATAAACTAGAATAATTATAATTAAAAGTGCGAAAGATAAGAAATTCAACAACTTAAATAATACATCTTACGATATTTCCTTAAATACACCCCCAGAACTAGTATCACGATCTCACAGACAGCCTAAGATTTACTAATAGTAAGGGTCTGAAATAAGTAAGTACAACTATCTTGGAAATACATGAAAAGACGAAAAAGGAAAGGGATAGGAGGTGACGCCAAGGCCTGCGGATGCCTGCATGACTACCTCAGTGTCGCCTGTGGACTGAAGGATACTCCCTCGATCACTGTCCACCGGGTCTGGTACCGTAATCTACACAACATAAAGAAGTGCAAGTGTAGCATCAGTACAATCGACCCTATTTTTCTTGAGTAAGTGCCGAGCCTAATCTCGACGAAGTAGTGACGAGGATAGGACATGACAAATAACAAATACCTGAGCAGTTCAATAATATAATACATAAATGACGACATGAAATAACAGGTAAGCACAGAAATGGGGATATCATACTGGGGAACAAGGGCAGCAGAACACTAAAATGACGGAACGAGATAACAACTGAAGTAATCATGTAACAACAAGAATTAACAACTCTGAACAAATGAATAAACAAAAATGGCACGACATGTCCCCTCGTGCATAAATAAATAATCACTCGGCACGGAATGTCCCCTCGTGCATAAATAAATAATCACTCAGCACGGAATGTCCCCTCGTGCATAAATAAATAATCTCTCGGCACGGAATATTCCCTCGTGCATAAATAAATAATCACTCGGCACAGAATGTCCCCACGTGCATAAATAAATAATCACTCGGCACATAATGTCCCCTCGTACATAAATAAATAATCACTCGACACAGAATGTCCCCTCGTGCGTAAACAAACATAAAAGCAACAAATTGACAGGAAAATCAACGATAAGCAACATTAAATGCACAGAAATACTCAACAAGAATACTACTGCTCGACAAGGGACACATCTATAACCAATCATACACAGGTGTAATATTCCACAAATATTCCTTGACCGATCAACAACTTCACAGTAACCACAATCAAGAATCTCTACCAAATGATTAACCACAAATTGAGATTTAATTCACAACACAACAATTATAAATATAAATCAAAGAATTCATAATAATCGACACGTTAATGCTTGACAACAACATATAGGTACTCGTCACCTCACCTATACATTGAACATGGTATAAACACGTAGCAATTAAGACTCGATACCTATTCCCTCAAGCTAAGGTTAGGCCAAACACTTACCTCGACTCCAAGAATCTAAATCAAGCCTCTAGCACCGCTTTTTCTTTCAAACCCGACTCTGAATCAATCATATCTAGACATAATTGACTCAATAACATCAATAATTGCTTAACAATTCAATTCCAAAGCTTATTTATAGAATTCCCATCATTCTTCCCAAAATTCCAAAAATCGACCCCGGGCCCGCTTGGTCCAAACACGAGGTTTGGACCAAAACCCGATCACCCATTCTCCCAGAAGCCCGAATATATAATTTAATTTTAAATTCGACCCCAAAACGAGGTCAAATTCCCAAATAATCAAAAAGCCCTAACTCTACCCAAAACCCCAATTTCTACCTTTGATTTCCTGTTTTTAGGCCTATAATATAATAGATGTTGATGATAAATGGAAGGAAACAAGTTGAAGATTACTTACCTAAGAGGTTGTGGTGGAAGAGCTCTTCAAAAATCGTCTATGGGGGTTGGAGAAGAAGAGGGTTGTGAAAAATGGCAAAAATCCTGTGTGCATTCTGTTTTGGGCATTTAAAATTAACTGGGCAATTTTCTTCTCCGCGTTCGCGGGCCCCAGGCTGCATTCACGGAGGTTTGATTACACATACTTGTGCGTTCGCAGTTGTGGGGCCGCATTCGCACAGTGCAATTTACACCCAGCCCCCAGGTCCCCCTCCTAAGCTGTGCGTTCGCGACCTACATGGTGCGTTCACATAGTGTCCTCAGACCTACCCTCCATGTTCGCATCCCCCTGGGTGCGATCGCACAGTTCAACCCCACCCCCTCTCGAGACAATGTTATGCGTTCGCAATCCAACCTATGCGTTCGCATAGCACAAATTTCCAGACACCAGATGATAGCAATAACACCAGATTTTTCTAAGGTTTTTGCACTCCGACACCTACCCAAAACTCACCCGAGCCCTCGGGGCTCAAAACCAACTATGCACACAAACTCAAAAAAATTCTACGGACTTATTCGAGTAATTAAACCACTAAAATAATGTCACGCCCCAAAATCGAGGGACGAGACCGGCGCCTAACCGGGTGAACCCAGTCAAGCGGACCTGGATTGCCTTTCCTGCCCAACGTATTACCCCGCGTCCATAACATGCATTATTTCGTGTAAGTTAGCCGTTTTTAATTTCAAAGTACATTTTACAACATATCTCCCTTTGTTTCCTCTTTTAACATTTCAACGATTGATATTCAAACATACATAATACATACATAACATGATCCACGGTTCCGAGTATGTACTGTTACTACCCAAAAATACATATATACACCCACATCATGTCTACGGAGCCTCTACGAATACTAAGGATTTTATATAACTTGCCGGTAACAAGGCCCCTGCTATACCTTTACAACATAAACAAAATAGGGTTGTATCATCCACACACGGCCCCGAGGAGAAGAGGGGCTCACCACAACTGCTGCAGATATGAAGAGGAGGTACCGCTAACGGCGGGCTGAGCTACCTGCTATGGAACCACCTACATCCATATAAAAGATGTAGCGCCCCCGGCAAAAGGGACGTTAGTACTGTGGAATAGTACTATTATGTATGAACAAACTTGATCCCAAGTACAATCAACCAATATACAGATAAGAAAAAGGACAGCAATAGGACCAACAATCAAAACACACGGAAAGAGACAATCAAAGTCAACCATTTTACAATCTCTCCTTTTTCCCTTTCCACCACCATATTCACGAGTTTCATCAATTTCATATCAATAGTGATAAAGATCACTTTTCCACCCTTATTACCTCGGCCACCCTTATTACCTTGGCCACCCTTATCACCACAACCCACGCCTTATTACTTCGTGTTGCGGCGCGCAACCTGACCCCGCCTGACAATTTATATTTCATAACAACACCACCGATAATTTTATCGTGGTAACGATCACTTTTCCACCCTTATTACCTCGGCCACCCTTATTGCCTCGGCCACCCTTATCACCACAACCCACACCTTATTACTTCGTGTTGCGGCGCGCAACTCGACCCCGCCTGACAATTTATATTTCAAAAACAACACCATCAATAATTCATCACAACAACAACAACAACAAACAATTTCATTATAAGAACTTTCCTTTCAAGGATTCCAAATTCAACAACAACACCAAACAATTTCATCACATGGGCCTTCCTTTCAAGGATCACAAATTCACATTTAGCAATTCATTTACTTGGGCTTAAGGCACCCCCAAACTTTCATCAAGCAGCAATTTATGCACAAGGTGTTTCCATGACCGTTCAACTTATTTACAATGCTTCATATCAATAACTTTAAACAACTACCATCTTTGCATATAATAAAGTAGGCATGCCAAGTCACAATTCAAAATCTCATCCTAACACAGTGGGGTGGCAATCAACTAGACAGTCAATTCACATATTTTCATATAAGTACATATACCGTATGCTTGCCACAACAAGAGGGATTTTACAAGGGTTAAAGTTAGCCATACATACCTGGAGTCGAAATCCCTTTTTAACTTTTACTCACAAATCACTTAACCGACTAGTACCGTCAATCTAGTTCACAATTAAACATATTCAACTCAGAATTTGAAGTCATGCATGCAATTCAGACTCTCTTAAGCATTTTGCCAAACACTATGTGACCCCATTAGATTACCAACCCCGTCTTTGTGAAATTTACCCCAACCCACTCTCTCTTACTAGATTAACACCATTATTAAACATGCATGCAAGGTCTTAGTTAATATTTTCAAGAATCAATCCATGCCAATTCTCCATTTGTTTAAAATCAGAAAATTAATGGAAAAAGGGTTGGGAACCCTTACCTGCTAGAATATGGAAGAAGGAGATTACTCGAAATATCAGGCCTAAGGGACTTTGAAAATCACTATGGTGGAAGAACCACTTTCTCTCTCAAGAACTCTCCTTTCCTTCTCTCTATTTTGTTCAGAAGACTGGTTAAAATGAAGGGGTGGGGTGTTTTAATGAACTGGGGGTCGGGTTTAAAAATTAGAAAAATTAGGAGCCCGACACAGGTATACGGTCAGGAATGCGATCGCATTCCTGACATGTGGTCCGCAGAGACGACCGCAGAATGGCCCTCCAGATAGGCCAACCTTAAAAATATACTGTGCAGGTATGCGACCACTATGCGGTCCGCATACACGTTATGCGAGCGCATAGTGCGTCTCATAACCTCCCTCACAAAATCAAAGGGCAAGAATGCGACAACTATGCGGTCCGCAGAACCGAAATGCGATCGCATAATGGACCGCATAGTTGTCCTCAAATTGGGCAGTGATTTTGCCCATGTATGTGACCACTATGCGGTCCGCATACACGTTATGCGATCGCATAGTGCGTCTCATAACACCCAATTTCTGGAAAATTTATTCTTTCAAATCCCGGAGTACTTTTACACAAATAAAGTCCGTTTTAAGAATTTCTACAGTTATAACAACTCGAGGACTTATTCGGGCATTATTTAAACAAGAAATTTTACCTTACAAATAACATCATAAACATCGAATTAAACCCCAAAATCAATAAAATTTCTTAAAACTTCCAAAACTTCTAAATTTTCCAATTTTTATCCGAATCACGTTAAACGAAGTCCGTTTATTACCAAACTTCACAGATAACACATATAAAACATATTGAACCTGTTCCGGGCTCCGGAACCATAATACGGGCCCGATATCACAGGTTTCACATCAAATTTCATTGTCAAAAACCTTTATATTTTTCAGAAAACAATTTTCTTTAAAAATTCATTTCTCTGACTTGGGACCTCGGAATTTGATTCCGGGCATACACCTAAATCCCATATTTTCCTACGGACCCTCCGGGATCATCAAATCACGGGTCCGGGTCCGTTTACCAAAAATGTTGACCAAAGTCAACTTTATTCTATTTTTCAATACAAAAATATCCTTTTTATCAATTTTTCACATAATGGCTTCCCGGCTGCACGGCCGGGATGCGCACGCAAATCGAGGTGAGACATAAGGAGGTTTTCATGGCCTCAGAACACAGATTTAGCTAAAATTACACGGAATGACCTTTTGGGTCATCAGAAGTATGTACTTGTTTCCATATGAGCTGAAAAAAGTCCCCATGAAATCGATTCTCCATACATCAAACACTTCTACCTCCTGGATTGGGTTCATAGACATCACATGCCGGCGGGAAATATTCCTGGTTTGTTGGCATTCATCACAACCCTTCACCCATAAGTGAGCATCTTTGAACAATGTCAGCCAGTAAAAGCCCGACTCCAGCACTTTCGCAACTGTCCTTACTCCCCCAAAATGGTCACCATATGGTGATGCGTGACAAGCCTGCAAAATAGGATATTGGTCTATCTCGGGGATACATATCGGGATCATGTTATCAACAAAAATCCTGAACAGATAAGGCTCATCTCAATAATACATGTGACGGTCACGAAAGAACTTTTCTTTTAGATAGAGGAGAGCTCATAAGGAACAATACCGCTCGCCAGGGAGTTTGCAATGTCTGCATACCATGGCGCTACCTCAAGACTCGTGGCTAATAGTTGTTCATCCGGGAAAGTCTCCACAATCTCTTCCACCTCAACCTTCTTCTCGGCTCCTTCCAGCCTAGATAAGTGATCATCCAATTGATTCTCCATTCCATTTCGGTCAGTGATTTCCAAGTCAGATTCTTGCAGAAATAGCACCCATCGAATCAGGTGCGACTTTGAATCATTCTCCTCAATTAGGTACCTGAGAGCAACATGGTTAGTATAAACAATTACCTTCGAGCCTATCAGGTATGACCAGAATTTGTCAAATGCGAACACCACCACTAGCATCTTTTTCTCGGTCATTGTGTAATTTAGTTGGGCACCACTCAAGGTTATACTTTCATAGTATATTGGATGCATGACTTTATCTTTCCGCTGCCCAAGAACTGCTCCAAGAGGATAGTCTCTTGCGTCACACATCAGCTCAAATGGTCGATCCCAGTCAGGTGCAACTATGATAGATGATGTCACCAGCTTCTTCAATTCCTCAAAAGCTACCCTGCAGTCATTAGAAAACACAAAAGGGTGATCTTTTCCAAGCAATTTACACAAGGGGTTAGCAATTTTGGAGAAATCTTTTATAAACTGTCTATAGAAACCGGCGTGGCCAGGGAAACTTCTTATTGATTTGACGAAAGTGAGTGGTGGAAGATTTTCTATCACATCTACCTTTGCACGATCTACCTCAATGACCTTACCCGTAACTAGGTTCCCCAAGACTATACCTTCCTGTATCATGAAATGACACTTTTCCCAGTAGAGTACTAGATTAGTCTTGACACATCTTTTCAACAATCTTTTCACATCTTTAGGCAATCATAAAATGATTCTCCCACCACTGAGAAATCATCCATAAAGACCTCCATGATGTCCTCTACCATATCTGTGTAGATGGCCATCATGCACCTTTGAAATATGGAGGGTGCATTGCATAGGTCGAACGACATCCTCCAGTAGGCGTAAACGCCATATGAACAAGTGAATGACATTCTCTTTATCTTCCGGGGCAATGGAGATTTGATTATACCCCGAGTATTCATCCAGAAAGAAAAAGTGGGACCTCCCGGCCAGTCTGTCTAGCATTTGATCAATGAACGACAAAGGAAAGTGGTCTTTTCGGGTGGACTTGTTCAATCTTTTGTAGTCCATACAAATTCTCCATCCCGTGACTGTTCTTTTTGATATCAACCCATTGTTCTTGTTTTGCACTACATTTATCCTACCTTTCTTAGGCACACATTGGAATGGGCTGATCCAGTTGCTGTCGGAGAAGGAGGAAAATGATCCCCGCATCTAACCACTTTATCGCCTCCTTTTTCACAACTTCTTTCATATTGGGGTTCGACCTTCTTTGATATTCTCTGGAAGGTTTGTGGCCATCTTCCAGTAGAATCTTATGCATAGGCCAGGCTAATACCCTTAATGTCTTCAATGGTCCAACTAATTGCAGTTTTGGGCTCACTCAATACCCTCAAAAGTTGTTCTTTCTCACGTCTAACAAACTAGATGAGATAATAACAGGTAAAGTTGAGTTAGGTCCCAAGAAAGCATACATGAGATGAGGTGGTAGCGGCTTTAGTTCCAACTTTGGTGGCTCTTCTATTGATGGCTTAGCTGGAGGAGTTTCTCTTTCTTCTAAGTGTAAAGGCTCAAATTCGATCTCTCTTTTTGAAAACCATTGGCTTTCAAGATCCAGCACCCACTCCGCCAAGTCCTCTCTATTTACTTAATCTAAGTTCATGAGACAGGCTGCTAGAGGGTCTTTATCGTTCAAGGTCTCATCTTCCTCCTCCAAAATTACATCCACGACTTCTATTAGAGAGCAGTTACCAAATTCACTTGGTCGCCACATAGATTTCTGCACGTTGAATGTTATTTCATCATCATTTAATCTCATTTGAGCTCTCCAGTTTCACAATCAATTAAAGCTCTGAAAGTGGAAAAGAACGGTCTTACCAAAATTATGGGAATCTCCTCATCAACCCGGCAGTCTAGAATGACAAAATTTGCTGGGAACACAAACTTCCCAACCTATACTAATACATCATCAAGGATACCGAGGGCCTCTTCCTGTCCGGTCGGCTAGCTGTAGTAACATGGATGTGGGTCTTGCTCTTCCAATGCCTAACCTTTTGTAGATTGCCAAGGGCATCAAGATTATTCTTTCCCCCAAATCACACAATGCTTTAGCAAAATCATAGCTGCCTATCGATGGGTCTGATAACTTCTCAGCTATGGGTCTTGTCAAGACTGCACTACAGGTTTATGTCAATGTAACAATGGACAGGTCTTGGAAGTCAAATTAGCGAGACATTAAATCTTTCATCATTTTGGCATACCCAGGCATCTCATGCAAAGCGTCAATTAGTGGAATGTTCACCTGGATTTGTTTCAACATCTCCATGAATTTCTTATATTGCTCGTCCTTCTGATATTTGGCCAATCTTTGTGGGAATGGTGTTGGAGGTCATTTTTCTTTCCCGTGATTTGAGTTTTATCTTGCTAAGGTACTGCTTCTACTGGCGTTTCTTGTGCTACCTCAGTCTCCTTCGCAACCTTTTTTATTTGCTTGTGTTCTCTTGTGCATGTTGTACTGTCACCTTTGTTAACCCTGTTGAATCATCTATCTCAATGGGTACTGGCACAAACGTTTCAACAGGTCGGCTTTTGCGAACAATTTCTTGCTCCAGATCTAGGTCTCTACCATTTCGTAGACTCACTTCCATAAGTTGTTTCGTGCCCTACTCTTTTGGATTGATTTGTGTGTCTGTAAGTAACGTCCTTTCGGGACGATTATGTAGAGCTATCGAAATCTGTCCTAACTGAATCTCAATACCCGTTATCATTGATTCATATAAGTCCACTCTCTCTTGCATTATTCCAATATACCCAATCAGTTGTTGCAACATTGTGTTGTTGTTGTTCAACATTCCCTTATGTTCAGAAAACCCATCATCTTGTCTCACAATTTGTTGTTGTTGATAAGCCAGTTGTTGATTTTGCTGGCTGTAATCATGTTGCCTTTGGTAAGGCACCACTTGACCCTGTGGTCGTATAGCTCTAGGATTGTTGTTGTTATTGTGCTGCTGCTATGCTGGTCTATATTGTTGATTCTATTGTCCCCAATTCTTACCACCTTTCCTCTGTCCCCCATAGTTGGCTACATAGTTCATATCTTCCTGATAGTGTTGGTTGTCACCTTTCGCACTACACGAGCATAAATATGGTTGGTTAATGCATGGTTTACATAAGACCCCATTAGTTGTGTCAACTATGTGTACATGCTGCTTCTGACCTGATTCATCAATTTTTTTGGTGAGGATACTCATTTGCGTCATTAGAGTGGCCATGTTTTCAGCTATGGAATTGTTTGGGTCCAAAGCCACTGAACAAACTACAGAAGTGATTGTAGAGTCTCTTGTCATCCATCCTGAGTTTTGGACCATCTTATCAAGTAGGATCTTGCATTCTCTGAATGTTTTGCTCAAAAATGCTCCACCCGCTGAAGCATCAACATTGGCCTTTAAGCCGTCTGCTAGTCCCATGTAGAACCTCTGCCCCTACATCTAATCTGGAATGCCATGATGTGGACACTTAACCAGCATACCCTTGAACCTCTCCCACGTTTCTTGTAGTGATTATGTTGGTCTCAGCCTGAAGCTCAATATATCATCAATTTGTTTGGTAGTTTTATTGGGTGGATAGAACTTGTTCAAAAATTGCTTGACTAATTCCTCTCAAGTAGTGATGGAGTTTATGGGGATTGAATTAATCCAAGTCTGAGCTTCTTCTGTCACCGAGAATGGAAACAACAACAACTTTATTGCTTTCGACGTCACATTAGGTTGCCTTTGCGTGACACATATCGACATGAAATTCTTCAGATGCTGTTGAGGATCTTCAATGTATGACCCTGAGAACAGTCCCTTGTTCTGCAACAAATGTAGCATGTTGTTTGTGATTTGAATGATTCCATTTGTATCTGAGGGACTTCAATTGCGGTTGCCTGATAGTCGGCGGTAGGTTGTGCCCAATCATACAATGTTGCTTCTGGTACAAGAGGCACCACACCTTGATTGTTTGGTTCATTTGCATTATTTATGTTGTTGATTGGATTTTCTATTCCGTCATCTATGTTTGGTTCGATTTGTTCTGTTGAGTTTTGTTGTTGTTTTCCCTTTTTGTTTGCACAATTCAGTGCCTTGAAAACTTTCTCAGGATCTGATAACGCTTCAAAAAATTCACCAGTTCTTGAGGAGTTCCTAGGCATGCACCTGTAACACCCAAGACTATAAATGTTAGAATTGCAATGTATTAGGTTTAAAATGCAGAAAATTGACTATACTAAGAATTCTAGCACTTCTTTTAGCTGTAATTAATAACACCGTTAAATTCTCCGACAACGACGCCAAAATTTGATCAACCTCAACTATGCGTTATATAAAGGACTAAGCGGTCGTTGAAAATATATTTCGGTTAATAAGTCAGGAGTCGAATCCCACAGGGAATTAACCTATTAAACCCAACTACTAGACTCGCACAAATTCACGCAATCATTCTTCAGAAATATTTAAGTAACAAGTTGGATGTTTATTAACTAAATATTACGTAATGAAAATGCAATAATTAATAACTAAATACGAACGGGTTGTAGACAAGAATTGGAATGATCTAAGGTTACGATTTCCCATATTGTTGGTATCCTTTCCGCTATGTTTTCTATAAATTTGCCTAAGTCTTCTCTATAGATCATGAGCACTTTGACTGTCATAATTCTCTCCCGAGTAACTAACACAATTTACTAGACATATTCTCCCTAATTACGCTAGCTGACATTAAGTACGACTCACTCGGATCGCACCAAGGTTTCATTATCCCTAATCCTACCTTTAAACCCTTCGTATTGATCCCTCATATATGTTAGGAGTGATGTTGTTCAACAACTACCTAAATATGCACTCTCTCCCGAGTAATACATACTTAATAGGCACAGTCAATTGAGGGTCCTTCAATTAACCACAATAATAACGTAGTTGAACAAATAGAGAAAATACTACGGCAAATCTATATTAACGTAACAGGAAAATCATCCTTCAATAGGTTCCATCAAAAACTTAGATTAAGATTTTAGCTACTCATACTCATAGTAACAATATCAAAAATATTTTGCATAATTAAATTACAAAGTAAGGATAAATGGATGTGGAAATCGATGAGTCTAACTCCCAACGGTTGTTCCATGAGCTATCCTTGACTCCGGTTGTAAAAGTCCCTCAAAAGTGGCATTTTAGGTCTATTTATATGTGTAGGAAAATACCTAAACATGTACGTCAAGTCCTAGTCAAACCAGGAGACGAAATAAGCCTTCAAAGCTTAGAGTGTGCGCGCCTCAGACCTCGCCTCGCGAGGCTTCACGCGAGCTTGAGCTTGTCCCAGACCTGGCGTCGCCAGCTTCAACGCGAGAAGGACCTCGCCTTCTACCTCGCCTCGCCAGATCCCATTCGAGCTAAAGGGCTTGCCCAGCCTACTCTATCACCTGCTCTATGCCTGGCTTTGCCAGCTTTCTCATTTGTAGGTTGCTCACTTCTTTCTATCTTCTTTTCAATTGTTTTCGAGCACGCTTTAGACTTTAAGTATTCCTTTTGCTCTACTTTCATCTCCAATTCACCTACACATAAAATAGACTCCATTACGCGCAAATAAAGTATAATTTATCATTATAGCATATAAAATGCAAGGCAAATAATGTACTAAACTACAGAATTATAGCTATCCATCATCCAGTCATTAAAATCGCCATACAAAAATATTGGGACGCCTTTGAACGGGTTGATGCTTTGGTAAATAACGCTAGGTGAGGTTGACTCGAATATTCTTAGGAGTTTACGTCGTCCGCATTTCGAATCTTTGATTCATATTGGGGAGAGAAAGAGGGATAGAGAAGAGAGAGGAGAGGACGCCATAACAACGAACAAGGCTTTTCTTTTTCCTCGAGAGTTTTTTTTTTTTTTGGTATTTGGGATCAAATCCGCGTGGTATTGTCTCATTGGTTTTCTTTACGAATTAGCTGCAAGTGAAATGCACACGTTCTATTTTTCGGCTGTCTCAATAAAATGTGTTTACTTGAAACACTTTTTGTTGAGTTAAGTGCTCAATAGGAACTAGCTCAAATTTAAGTGTTTAAGTGAAAAATGGGGACGAGTTTAAGGATTGAACATATGACCTAACTTCTAATACCCATCATATGAATTGGTATTATATTGTCCCTCCATCTACATTATCAATAAGTGGGAAAGATACTTCAGGTTTTCTTTCAGGAGTACAGGTAGGTTTATACTTAATTAACTATGCAGAGTCTTGTTAATCATTACATTAAGAAAGGACCACTAAAAAGTTAATTAGTTTAAACATTCACTACAAGTCATGACGGCGGATACCATGTGATTCAATGATCAATAGAATATAGTAGTAAGCATGGCACACTAAAAGAAACTGACTTTTATAATATCTTCAATCGCTGTTTTAATTGCATTTTATTTCCTCCACCAAGGTGATTGTTTGGAAATTTTGTTCACACTCACTCTTTATTTTTTTTTCTTTTGACAACTCTTTGGGCCTTAATCACCATTTTTTTTACTTATTTAATAAATGTGAAATTAATGTATAATATATGTATAATCTAGTATATCGGCTAAGAAAGCAAATAGTAAACCTGACGGATGATTTCTGTAATGATCCCTTTAATATAAACATTCAGGAAAGACTTGCACTCTTTAATAATATCCAAGTTTCATTGGTGTAAAAAGGAAATACAATATAAAGTCTAACTATCACCAACTGGTAGTTAGAATATACTTTGCTAAAGACTGATATATTAAATCAGCTAAATTTTCATATATAGACATAGGAAGTCTTAATTTCCATTTGTAACTCCTTGAATAGAGATAAGCCTCTGCAAAAAAATGTTGAAGTCTTCATCCCTACTCAGCATACTTATCCTAACACATTTTGGATCACTCCCAAATTTTCTTCCACTCCTTGTTTGAATCTTGTGTCCTTTAAGAAGCTTCTCAAGGTCATCTTCACTTCCTTTGCACATTAGCCATGCAAAAGCTGTTTCAAAATAGACAAAAATACAATATAAGTCTCAAATTGAAAATAGCCATTTTAATGCCTGCATATATTTTTATTTATTTATTACATGAGTTTATGTTCTGTACAGTAATCGTGATAATTTTTTACATTATAAGTTAAGTTGGCCTGCAATAACATGTAACCTTCCAAATCAAGCATGCATGATATGGTAACTTGGAACATAGAGTAGTAACTGATTAAATTGTAGTGATTTACACTGTCAATAAATATTTATAACTTAGATATTTTTTCACATTACCAGGGTGTGATTCATAGAAGTCTCTTGTGAAGTGGCAATACTGAAGTGGATATTTCTGGAGTGTGAAAAGGTCACTGCCTTTAACAACTTCTCTTAACCTCTGCCATCTTTCAGTCATGTGAGATTGACTATACTCAAAGAAGTTCTCCAATGTGGGATCCAAACAGCTATCAGAAATAACTCCAAGAATCTTTGCAGCTCTCAATTGAGCTTCCTTTGATACCCCTATTGTGCTAATTTCCATGAACTTTGTCATCTTCCTTGCCACCTCTTTGTCCCTAACAAGAGCCCAACTGCAAATCAAATAAAATGGGAACATGTTAGTGAGAAATTGAAATTCTATATCCAACTCCGATCCAAGTGTTTTAGAGCCCGTAGATGATCCAAAGTAGCTGATAAACATTGATAATTGTTGATCCAAAGTAGCTGATAGTTATGAGTTTGAAAGGAAGTGTTGAAATTGATCATTAGTAGTTGACGTGTTCCCAAAAAAATATCCTTAAAGTTATTTACATGATATATAAATAGAAAATATCTTTATAAGAACAAGGAACCGTGATTTTTTTGGGTATTTCGAAAATTTTGGTATGATATTTAGGGATAAGATAGTAGTAATAAGGGAAGTAAAAGTACTTTAAACACTTATGGCTTTTAGTTGATTTGGCTTAAAGGCATTATTTTGTATTTACCAAACGCGTAGCACCCTTTAATATTAATATTAATATTAATATTAATAGTAGTAATTATCACCTAATTTCTAATGATTGCAATGTTTAAAAGCTCACCCAATTCTGGATCCAGCATGGCCAGTGCATTTGGAAACTGTAAAGAGCATAACATCATATTTGGCAGGAGAGGTAATAGCAGTGTACTGTGGCCAGTAATAAGCTAAATCATGGATTAATATCCCTTGAACTCCATTAACTACAGGCTCTCGAGTAACCCCATCTGGGTTATTTGGAGATGTAACGAACTCAATATATGGTCCATCTTTCTCAAAATTTCTTGCATCTCCTGCCCATTTGTACAGCCCTGAACGTACAAAATCAGTCACTTCTGGATATGACTGTAGCCCGATACCAACAAGAAAATGATTAGTAATCAAGAATATCATGTTATATGGATATCACTTAATTATACCTAAAACCATGTGATCTTAAATTATTAAAAAACAAGTACTAATATAGTAAACATGTTTTGCAAATCTTTGCATGACCATGTTCCTATGTTTCTTAGAGCTACATTATAAGCAATCAACATGGTCTCAGCGACAGACATGGTTTGTTAGGGGTACATATGTGAAGCATTATTATCAAATTTCTTGTTTCGTTGACTTTTAATTGGTTAATTAAAGATTCTACATTAGACATGTTAAAATAATATCCAAATCGCTAGCCTTGATAAGAAACCAAATCAATATATGGCTGAAATTTTTTGGGTTATCAAGAGGCAACACATTGAATAATAAACCGTGTTGAAGCCAAAAATATCATTAAAGGATATTCAAGATTTAATATAAATTTATAAAAGGTACTATATGTGATCTATATAAGCAGTATACTTTATTATAAGTACATTGTATGTGGCTACGCTACTGAACAATATAAGTAAACAACATGAAGATGATTGTCCAATTAGCCGAACAGAAGATGATTGACAGAAGAAATCGATGTTCTTGGTACATAATCCGATTTATTTATTTCTACGATAACATCCGGGGAATAATAAAAAGAGATATATAAAAGGTGTGCAGTAATTAAGGTTACTTGTAAATAGCCGTACCGAATAGAAAGGTGCAGCTGAAACAACACTGATTGGTTCAGGTTCATCTGTAGGAGAAAGAGCATAGAGTGCAGCCTGAATAAGCTGGCTTGATCCTGTCCCAACGACGACGTAATGATCATCCACAACTGCATTTCCAACCACATTGTGCAGCTTCTTGATCTCTTCTTCTAGTTTTGGCTCCAAGAACCAGCACAAGTTCTTGGCATTAGCAAAATAACTCAATGACTGATAACCACTGAATGTAATGTCACACCTGTTGCCCATCTTTCGCCAGTATGATTCATACATTACTGGATCACCACTATACACAAGAAATTAGTATTCCAACAAACAAGGTTAGAATTTGAGTATTTCTGGATTCACATTTGTAAAGAAATGAATTGGCACAACTCAATCCTAAAAACTAGTTTATGAGGTGAGTATCACATAAGACAATATAAGGTAACAACGGCTCGTTTCCTTTCCTCTGCTAGGATATTGTTACGGATTACTTGCACCGATGGCCTTTCTGAGGCCACTATTTAAGTTTTGTTCCCCGTTAGTCCAGAGGGGTAAATTTTCTCGTTTTTTTTTAGACTAATTGAGCACACTCGGCTAACGGGAGACAAAATAAAAAATGGCGTGAAATGTCCTCATTGTGACACCCCATGTTTAAGGTGAATATATGGAGCGAGAACAACATAAAATAAGGAGAATCGGGTGGGACATTCTAACAACATTAGTGAATTGGGGAAAGAACACTTACTGATCAAGATTGATAAGAGTATCCCTGTTGATGAGAGTGCCATTTTCTCTTGTTTCAGGAATTGCAGAAGGGACTGGAATAAGACAAGCCTCTGTGCCACACATCTTCTTTTCTTTTTTCTAACCTTTGATCAATCAAAAACTAAGCTATTGGTATTTAGGATATGTTTATAAGGAGAAGACAGATTTTTTGTACTACTCCATGTCTTGCATGCTGCACTATATATAGGGGAGGAGGCAAAGGCTAATGCAAAAAAAAGTCTCTTAATTAATAAATACAATTTTAAATGGATTCTCTTACTAATTGCAATTGTCTTTTCTAATCTCCACAAAAAGCCTTTTAATTAATAGGTAGAATCTTAGATGGATTCTCTTAATAAATGTAATTATGTTTTTTCTAATCTTGATTTTTCCATTTTAGCTGTTTCGGGAGAATACTTTGAATGGTATAAAACAGTTGAAAGCAGATAAGATAGTCTTGCAATTTTGTCCGTATAGTAAGGAGATTAAATCTCTTGGTTAAACAAAGGAGATTGTATTTTTGACACATATGGGAACTTTTTGTGTTTATCCAGATTGATTTTTAACGGAATTTTTTTGTGTTTATCCAGATTAATCAAAGATACTACTAAGTCAACAACTAACTTGTATTCATAATAATAAAAGCAAAAACAGAAAGGGGAAAATATTGAAGAGACAACAGTAAAATATAAAAATGAAAAACAAAATATTATGGTCACTTCTTTTTATTTTTTGTCTCTTTTAAGTGTTCCATTGAATTAGGATAACTGCATGTGATGTAAGTTTGACTTTCAGTTTGACTGTTGGTATCAAAGAGAACCCAACTCTATAAAATAAAATATGATGAAACTTAACTGAGTTCTCTCTTTAGGAATCTTTTTGGTTTCTGTTTGGATGTTGGGTCGTTATGTTGCTGCCTCTTGGTCGGCGCTTTAATTGTTTATGTTGGAAAAGTCACTATAAATTTATATCACAAAATGGTCCTCCCATTTTTTTTAGATAGCCCGGTGTTCGAGTAACTTATCTTTAACTATTTTATCGGTTATCTGTTACCTTCTCATAGCACATGCACTAACCATGCTTTAAGCAGATGGTAGGAAATTACCTCCTTACAATAATTTTTTTTTATCATTATTGTTATCCTATTTCCAATAATTTTCATCAACTTCATCGACAATTAAGCTATCACCATTTTCATCTTCTTCATAAAAAACCAAACTCAACATCTAGCCGAAAAACGGGCTTACTCAATGTACCAAGTGCTCTACAACTAGAGCAGTAAGAGGAGAGAACGATCGTGTATAATGTATGCAATGTTTCTCTTGCATTTATGCAAATGAAGTTATTTCTACGTCTCAAGCGAGTGACCTACTAGCAACCAAGGAAGCAGCGCTATTGTTACCCTAAGGCTCCCCTCAAATTCAAATACTGAAAAAAAAAGTATAAAAATATTTGTATCAGACTTCACAGTGAGTTGTGGTCGGATGGTTTGATTCTGCAAAAAAAAGAATGGCAATGGCATGTGCAATTGAATGATGATACATGTGCTGCCCATGATAATGCATGTGTAAAGGCCAGGGCTAAAGCAATGCTCTACCACAACTCCAGGCAAAACATAAGGCCTCCATCTGCACAAATTTATGCAATCCTAAGCAAGAGAGCTAATAGAGTTATTTGGCCAAATACACAGATTGTCTCTGTGTTTCCTTTTAGTATTTGTTTCTTATCAAGTTTTCTGTACAAAGCCCGAGTTTTATGCATCGGCATTGGAAAATTGGAAACAGGCAACTGGCTAACTTCACTTGCATTGCACTAAAATAATCCAGGCTCCAATGACTCCAGCTCTATTATATTCCCCTCCCCTCCCTCCCTGTTAGAATCAAAATAACCATGTCATTTGGAAGATAGCAATGCAACTCGTGAATGACAGTAAATTATACCACAAAAGAGAAATGTATCAAAAGAGGCATAACAATTAAACGAGGTTTCATCCATTAACTGACACTATTGTACGGAGATAAAAAAACCACTTTTTACTAAAAGAACATAGGAGAGAGTACTCCCCACCAACCCCAAAAGAACTCAAAAGCTCTTTTTCTCCATCCCCTTCCCTCTCTGGAACTAGTGTTGCTTGTACAACAACAATAACAACTACGTCTTAACCCCAAGTAAGTTGGAATCAAGTATATGAATCCTCAACGTCCACATTGCTCCATTTAACCCTTAATGCTTCTACTCAGAAAAAAGAAGAAGATTGAAAGTCTTCAACTAATAACAAATACCAGTTCCACAGAGGGATCGCTGTGTAGTGGCCAAATCTTGAGTTCAGTAAGTTTCAGAAGCAACACAATAACAACTTAAATGCATAACAATCAGTATTTACTAAAATTTCAAAACCTAATGCAGAAGTGGATTACATTTGTTTACTCAAATATGTGAAGGTTTGAGATATTGCAGATCATCAAATAGTTAAAGCAGAAACCTCTACTATATTCTTCTGAAAGTCTATCTTTATGTTTTTGATATTACAAGGGACCAGTGTACCATGTCTCCTTAATTCACATATTTCCTCTGAAGAATGGGATTCTGATCTATTACACACTAGAGTGGTGGTGATCATTACATACAATAGAAGAAGAATGGGATTCTGATCTATTCACATTTACATTTCAAGGGAAAAAGAAATTTTTGTCTGAAGAAAAAGAAGAAGAAAAAACAAGAAAGCAGAAGAATATGTGATGTCGTCGCAGTTTTCCTTCTCTTTAACCTCTATTCTCTTTATAGCTTGTAGCGCATCGGTGAGGGAAACATATTGTTAACTATTAAATTATATGGTCTGGCATCATCGGATTTTTTCTGAAGACATGCTTCCTGCAGCGCTCAAATATGCTGTCATAGATCAAATCAAATTGAACTCCAGCTCGTTCGCGATTGACAATGAAAAGAATGTGATCACCTTCAACAATCTTGTAGTACCTGATTCCAGAAAAAGAAATATCAATACTAAAGCAGCCCCTGAAATACCGTCGTTTTATTCAAATAACAACTACACATAGAATTCCAGTCTCACTCTATAGCAATCTCAAGTATCAGATATGTGTCAGACAAATATGCAGTATGTCCAATAGATGCAAATTTTAATAGTCAAAACATTTTCCATATCTCAAAGTGAATAGGCATAAATACTAAGAATATAAAGCCATAATTCCAATATATTATGTTTAAGGAGTAAAATGAGAATCATAACAGAGAAATTGAGATAATAGAGCAACAAGAGGCACAGAAGTTCAATAACAAGAAGAGGAAAGCAAATACAGAGATATGGATTTAATTGCAAGTCAAGGAGCAATTCTTTAATCGCACAAGAAAAGGCTTGATGTTGCAACTTTTAGCACACATTGTCAACAAATTTAGCGCATCCACTTCAGAGATATGGATTTCCAGTCAAATCTATCATCAAAATAAGGGAATATAACAACCCCTTAAACAATGACATATGAAAAGAGTTCAATTCTATGAGAAAATAAGTATGATGGACGTGTAGGTAAGAACTGCTTTACTTAGAATAGAAAGTAAAGAAGTTAAATACCAGAACGGCAACTTGGCAAAAGAAATACAATAGCAGAAGCTTAAGACCAGTAGCCTACCAAATGCCAGGTCGCAAAGGCTGGCAATCAGAATCTTTAACAACCAGTTGACTTGGGTGCTCAACTGGGAAGCGAGGGTGTGTCATAGATATAGTGTTGAGTGCACCGTCATTGTCCCACCAATCCTCATCCCTGCAAGAATTAGAAGTACAGAAAGATGTAAGATGATGAAATTACGTATGGTTTGCATAAGAACTGTTATTTAGCAGTTCCACTCCGTTTGGATACATGATAATTGCTTTAAGAAGTAACTAGGAGGATAAAATCTATTGGTTTGGCGGTTTTGAATCTTTGTGAGATAATAATTTGCAAGTCTAAACTCCTCATAAGATGATTGTGCTATGGAGTCAAATAGTTCAACTATGAAATTGCTATACAAAGCTTTGAGGTGAAACCAAAACTGGGAGGATAAGAAACCCACTCAAAGTGGTTTTCTAAATATTTAATTTGAAACTGGCATTAGTGCAATGCATATTACTCATGAATGTAAATCCAAGGAATTTTTGCACGCATCAATTTCATGGAGCCTATAGCCAAGTTTCATAGACTAGTCCGGACAATACAAAATACTGGTGCACAAAGAGCAGAAACCTCAAAACAGAGAATAAGTGGCATAGCAACAACACTTAATAATTTTTTTGGCCAAGCTTCCGAAATCTGCTTATTTTGAGAAGTGTATTTTTAATCAACAAGTACTTTTCAAACATAGCAATTTGTGTTTGGCTAATTAATTAAAAGAAATTTTGCCAATATAAGAGCAGCTATTTGTACTTGGCCAAGGTTCCAAATGTGCTTTTGGGGAAAATCTACTATTTTCAGCTTCTGAAATTTAGCATCTGCTACTACTCAAAAGAATTTATTTTTTCCTAGAAACTTGCCCTAACAGGCTATTACTTGCAGTAGATACCTTGCTGGGAATCTTTGCTACATTGTAACTGCCAATATATTTGAATCAATATCCAGGTAAATGGGAGATAGAATAATAAGGAGAAAACAAAAGACACACCTATATCCCTTATATGGGGGAGGGACATCTGGAGGATGCCGCCATAGGCTCATTTGCAGGACTCTGATGAACAGCAGAGGATGTATCCCAAGTATGCCAGAGGGGACTGTTAGACCCATGACTTTTGCAGTACGCTTGGTAGCATAGCTAAAGTAGTATGTATTAGGAAAAGTATGCAAGTGGCTGTTCAACTTGATCGACCCCTGGAGGGTAAGATCAGGAAGTATCCAATCCCCTGAAGCAAATGGACCAGCATTTCCTAAAAGGCAATCAAGAAGGCCCCATATTCCAATTTTTCTCCAGGATATGTTGAAGTGGTCAAACCCAAAGTTGTAATAGTTCTTTAGCCAGGGAATGTCAATCCAATCGTAAATTATTACCCCGATGCGGCAAAGTTGAAGCAAAGACACAGGCTTCAAGGACTTCCCATCTTCAGGTCTGTAAATGAAATCAGTCGATTCAGTACATAAAGATCACGATTTCACCAAACCATACGAAACCTTGGGTAAGCATAAAACTTATAAGAAAAGGCTACAAACAGATGACAGCAATTCGAAAGCAGATTTTGGAGAAACAATAAAGCTAAAACCTTCATATGATAATTATTGAATACCAATATGATAATTAATGGTTGAATGAATTGAAGGCACCTAAAGTGGCATCTGAACATAGCAACTACTTAAAGCTCTATCAATAGTAAAAATTAAGACAAAAGCACAATTGATATAATGAACAGCCATGATAGCACTTAGTTGTTTACACGACAATAACAGATCAAATACAGCTGAACAACAGAAAATAAGATTTTCCTTTGGGATAAGTGAACTACAGATAATAAGATATCAGAAACCTACTGCATTCCATCAAAATAGGTTCTTGTTGTCCCGTTGAATGCTCCAGACAACGATGTGATGCTTAAGACCCAGTTCTCAGACGTGTTCGCATATCCCTTAAATGCCTACAATCACAATAAGCTTTGAATTAACAACAAACTTTCGCAATCCATTAATTAATTATAAGCAGACTCACCTTATCAGCCAGCATTTGTTGCAAAACTCGAACAACCTGTGCTCCAGCTGAATGCCCAACAAAATGAATAGGGTGATCTTCATCCCATTCTGGGTAATGCCCTGCTTACAAGAAAGTAGGAAAGGCTAAATTAACCATTCATAACTTCACAAAAACATCAAAACGCAACGAAAATAAACAGAGGAGGCAAAAAAGTTTCAAGCTTGTTCATTAGTACCATGATTTTACAAACATTGAAATTACAAAAAGCTAAACAATGAGGAAAAAAAGATTCTAACCTTGTTCATAAATTCGTCCGAATTGGGAATGTCCACAGGCCTTACTATGTTCTTCCCCATAATCAACCTGCCCTCCTTTCAAATAATAAAACAACTCACGAGCCCTGAAACCTAAAATCCATCAAATGTTGCCCAAAAAAAAAAAACATGTACAACAGAACAAAACAACATTACAGCAACATGCAACAAAGAGCATAAGTAACAAGAATTTGAAGCAGCATCAACGCACCTGTCATATATGCTAGTTAGAGAGCCCAAATCAGGCACAAGAACCCTATCATCCTTCTTCTCTGCACCAGCAAAATATGAAAGCCCTCCTAATCTCTTCACAGAACATCACAATTCCAATTCCATGTTATAATTATACCTCAAAAATTACAATCTTTTGCCCTAATATGAGCTAAATGGATGGAAAAAAACAGAGCCCGTAATAGGACAAAATTAAAAATGACATACCCCTTTTCCAAAACCAAAGATTCCATGAACTAACACAATGGGAGGCAGATCTTCTGCACTTGTAGTAACCGCCTTTGAATCTTCTGTTTTTAAGTTAGCCTCCAAATTATTATGCTTGTAAAAACAATCAGTTAAAGCCTGGGAAAGATCACCAGCCACAGCTGTGCTAAATATGTAAAACCCATATGCCAAATGAACAAAAGAACTCACAAACAGCTCTGTCAATTGCAGGGCTGTTATCCACCACCTTACTATCATTTTCTTTTCTTCTATTAACACAAAATATGAAGAATTTTGTTTTAACACCTCCCTTCTTCAAGAAAACAAGAAAGCAGCAAGCTTTGATCAATCAACAACTATTCCGAAAGGTTCAATCTAAAAACAAGAATCTCGTCAAATAATTAAACCCCCAAAAGGGTGTTTGTATAGGAACAACGAAAATAAAAACAAATTTTTTTCAATTTTCAAGGGTTAGAAGAAGGGAGGCAAATCAAGCACTTCTTCCCCCAAAATGGGGGGGGGGGGGGCCTTTTTGTTTTTAAAGATAGGGGGGGGGTCCTTTTAGCTTTGAAGAGATGAAGAGGAACATTCAAGACTTTGAAATATAGTTTCCCACAATTATCTCATTGCCCACCATAATCACCCTAAAAGACCAATCAAAGCCTCATTTTTATTGCACCCCCATTTCATTTGTGTACATAGGAGTGGGGTAGGGGAAATTGGGGCCCACCACACCTCAAAGACTGGTGGGGGTTGGTGCCAGTTGCCATTTAGGGTCTAAACGGGTCCCACCAACTATGACACATGGATAAAAATAGAGTCTTGGAAATTCAAAAGAATCTAAAAGGGAAATTGGAGAGTGCCAATTCATCAGCATTAGTGATGGAGATTTGGTGAACAATACAAGATTATGCCTAAATATTGGGGATAAAGATATTATTTAAGGGAATAAGTAAGGTGCATAATCCAAAATGGTCTTAAATATCGGGAAGGTTTGTTTGGTGTTAGGTGGAAGTTGATTCTGGCTAAGATTCTACGTAATAGTAAACTGTTCTAGGAGTTTCTCTTGCATAAAAAACACGAGCAAGAACGAGGTATTGGTTGTAAAAGAGCTGGAAAGTTCTGTGTTTGTGTATTTATTTAACTATAATATAATAAACCAACCAAATCCAGAATGGTCCAATTCCCTTATCCATATCAATTGCCATTGGCATCCTTCCATTTGTTTTCGCTGTTCTCATCCACGCACTTTTCTCCAAAGGTGCACACCACGCTTCCAACGTATAATAGCTCTATCTTTTTCTTTAAAAAAAAAGGGAGGGGGGAGCAGTTATTATTATTGCTAGTGATTCGAAATTGAGAAATTTTTGGTGTTTACTCTCGAAATCAGATAACAATTAAATTTATAAGTGGTTTTAAAGAAACGTGAATTAAATTGACACAAAATAACAATTTAACTGAAATTGTAGGTATGATAAAATAAGCGCATTGTAGGTAACAATTTACGCTTATCCCTTTACGTTGGGTCCGTTGGACTTGGTGATCATCCATTTCTGCAAAAGGTACCAGGTGTGCCTTGGTCCGATCCACCCCTCGTTCTGGAGGATAGTCATTCTCCTCCGATTCTTCGTGAGTAAGATTGATGGATTCCCTTTCACTTTTGATCATCTAATGCGCCTATACAGTACCCGATTCTTCTGGGGGGGGGGGGGGGGGGGGACTAATCAAACTTGCACGATGGGCCACCAAAGCCCCATTCTCGAGCATCGATGAGGATCGAGATCGAGGTTGGCTAGGCCGATTTGTCCGAGTAAGGACCTCGAACTTGATCCCGGTCGAAGACATGTCGTTCCTCGAAGAGTGGAACATAAAACGTAAGTAAAGTTCTTCTTTTCCCATAATTAAATATTTTTGCTCTCCTTTTCCACTTTCTTATCGATGTTTGGTTGCGATATAGTTGTTGCTCAGGTTCCAAAGGCAGTTCCTCGACTTAGGGAGTGGGTCGAGGGCATCGTTTCTAAGAAACCGTACTCCTTGCGCACATGACATGAACTTTCGAAGGGCCAGTGGGAGGATCGTTCTCACGATGAGATTCCTTCCTAGAGTGGACGGCATTTAGGCTTCTTTTGTGCTTACTAATTTCCTTTTTTTCTCTTTGTAGGCCTTAGGAAGGATGTTGCAATGAGGCCTCCAACCGGCGACGAGGATAGCTCCGCCGAGTCCCCTACTTCGAGGCAGGGCGAGGAGAAGAAGAGGGTAAGGCCTCCAAGTTCTCCGAACTCGGAGAAGAAAAAACCAAAGAGGAGGCTGGTGCGCAAATCCAAGGAAAGAACCACCGATCGAGAGTTCCCATCGGACTCAGTCCACTGGCTAAGGGATGAGTCTGAAGAAGAAGAGACTTCCAAACTGGTGGCCCGCGTGTGAGGAAACATCGTATTGCCTCAAACAAAGGGGGTTGTTGAGGAGGTAGTGGCCGAGCCTCCGAACCCGAGAGCGGCGAGGCCGTTTTTCCCAAGTAAAAGAGACCGACCAAGATAGTGTGGCTGGTGCTTCTCGGGTGGAGGATAAGGCTCTGAAGGATTCACTTGGGGTGATAGACCTTTCCAAGTCGCCATTATTTACAGACTCCATGATCCATGACTCCCAAGCGCTAAAAGGACGCCCAACTGATGGGCCTTAAGGGGTGACAGACCCATTTGAACACTTCTTAGATGGTTTAGATTTTTCTACCTCGGAGGACATCACAAGGTTGGGTGACTTACCAATACCAAAGAAGAGCTTGTCTTTGGGAACCAGCGGACCTTCTTCAAGTCCGAAATTAGTGAACCGGTTTCCTGCTCCTAGATGGAAGCGGACAATTATTTTATCCATTTTGGAGGATGCCCAGGTCCTCTCAGCCCTTGTGGGGGTTGCAAGTTATCTTCGGTGTTTGGTGACCGAAGAAGATTAAGTGAAGATGAACGAGGTGGAAACGCCTTGCCTGTTCAACGAAGCCCAACAAGCGTTAAACCGGGTAACTTCGAATGCCTCTTGATGTCGTTTTTATTATGTACTTAGATTTAGCTATAAATAATCGAAACTTTTTCTTTGTGTTTGTGGGCTTCAGTGCTCCATCACAAGACTTTTCTCTAATACCGAGAATAATTAAACCACCACGAGGCCGAGACCCGGGAGCTTATCGAGAAGAGATATGCTTACAAGCCTCTTAGTGAGCAATGTGAGGGGGAGGTCAAGAAACTCCAAGCTGAGCTGGAGGCAGCCCGGAAGGAGCATGCTGACCTGATTGAGCAGGTAAGAGTAGTCTTTGAGGATAGTGACGATGAGTCAGATACAATGGCTAATGGTCCGAACCTGCAGGTCCAACAGAAGCTTGACCAGATCGAACAACTTCGGTCAGAGGTAGATGCGGTAAAGGTCGAGGTAGAAAAATGGAAAAAGAATATGGACCGTCTGGATTCAGAAAAGGAGACTGCCTGAGGACAACTGGCTTCGACTGAGTTTCATCTTCGAGCTTTAAAGGAGAAGTCCTTGGTGCATCCAAGAAGATTGAGGAGATCCAGTCCCAGTGTCGTGCCCTCTTTTTTTCGTCTTTGCAGCAGAAGTCAGGGTTTCGACATTCATTGGGACAAATCGTTTCCTTTTAGGAAAGAGGTACAGAAGTTGAAGAGTCGCCACCTAACAGATTTAAGGTGCGTTAGGGCACCTATTGCAAATAACTCATATAAACTGATTTACGCTCCCAGAGATTGGGTAAGGTCTTGAAATTACCTTGAGGGGAAGGTGTTGGGCACCCCTCGAGGTCCACAATGGTGGGTCCCGGCCAAACTTATTTTGTGAATTAGTCATTAAACAAATAAAGCAGTTTAAGCACACATATGTATATAAAATATAAGGGGAAGTCCTAGGTTTATTAGCCTATAAGATCAAATCTATACAATACCCGGTAAACCTTCCTCAACTAGAGGGGTTACACGTGGCACTAGCACACAGGTCATCCCATCCATTTACTACTCAATTACCCTCCCCTTAGCGGTTGTATAAGCAGTTTTGATTAAACGAACTCTATGCGTGCATTACCCGTCCCTTCCTTATGGCCCTGGAGGTGTTTAGGACCTCTAATTTAGGCAGTTCTAGACTCCCCTAAGGTACTTAAAGGAGAAAATCTAAGCGACAATAAAGAACAAATAGGACTGTCAAGTAGAAGAACAATTAAGGGCTCATGCTTACCTCCACAAATAAACAGACAATTAGCACGTCTCAAACAACAAGATTTCAGATGTTTCAGAAAGAGTCTTAGAGCAGGATATCTAGGTGAGCATAATAAACATAATGTAACATTATGTTAAAGCGAGGCAATGGAGACCTAATCAGTTTGCCTACTGATTTTAAGACCTGTTGAATCTGGGCAGTTCACAAATAAATTGACCAAAGCATAGTTTTAAAGTTTGTTTTATAATATTTTAATTACCTACAAGCTTGCCTAGGCGTGGATCTGAGATGCCCTATGAACATGATGTCTAAATGTAATCAGGACTCTAGAAATCGATTTAAAACAAACAGTTTGAATTTATTATGTCCTATAGGCATGCTTGTGTAGGTGTTGAACATTACAAAATTTGTTTCATACACATTTATCCCTATAACATAATATCTGGGTGTTGGGATTGCTTTTAAACACTCTTATAGACAAGATAGTTACTGATTTATACAATGTAGGCGTGGTTTTAAAGCGAATGAAATAGAAGTCCTAAAGCATGGTTTCTAATGCACATAAAAAATGAACGTTTTATTAGGCAGTAGTAGTAGCTTAGTAGCAGAATTTCTAAGTGGACATGGTTATGCAGCGGCAAAATCTCGTAATGCGCCTATTACATATTCTCTAGTATGCCAAACAATCCTAAAGATGGTATCTAATGCAAGCCAATAATCATAATAATCCAAAGGCATGATTTCTAATACAAGCAAACAATCATAATAAACATACGGGCATGATTTCTACCTGGTTTCCCCATAAAAAATTATATAAGAATCCTTCCCCTTTTTACTAATTTCCCCCAATATATGTTTACAAGGATTATTATTACAGACCATGTAGCAAATGAATTACAAAAATGAACAAAGTTATGCTATAGGGAGCCCGAATAGGCCCAAAGTGAACCTGGAAATACCAGGCCTTCAACAACCCAAGATGCCATAGTCTCATAGTGTCCAATACGGGTATCCTGGTGCGTCAAAGTTCCCAAGGGCCTCAGGGACCCCGGGCAATGCTCACATCAAGATCCTTTTAAACGGAGAAGTGGTTATGTGTAGTGTGGAAGGGCCAGCCCCAGTGTGCCAGAGTTCGTAGGAATATCATGGATTCCTAGGAAGTACACACACTGGAGGGGCAGAATCTTAAGTAATCTAAGAGTAGGAGTGAGAGTGGTTGACATAGTTGGGATAACCTTTGGAAAGCAGTATAGGAGTAAAACATTTAGGAGTGAAAAATACTCCAGGAGTGGAAACAGTTTCTGAAAAATATGTTAAGAGTGAGAGCATTTTTTTGGAAGCAATTCTGAGAAGAAGAAAAATTCAACAAACAACAACACGGTCACAAAACTTAAAGTGCCCAGATTCAGATTCATTTATTACTTAATTCTAGGTGAGGACAAGCAACTTTATAGATGGGGATCAGGGGTTGGGTACAAAGGATTCAGAAACACAAAACAAGAGGGAGCACATTGAGTAACAAGGACAAACAAGGGTTAATTGTCATTTAGCAACCAAAACTCATAGCATTAGAGCATAGACTACTGATTCAGAGTCTTAGCAGGGAAATCATACTTGATGCTAAAGTGGTAATAGACGGTAAAGCATATAGACTAAGTGTAGAAATTGTCATGCTAAGGGCAGGGGTTTTAACCACATAGTATTGATCATACCAATTGAAGTTAATCAGATAAAGTAGGAGTTTGAGACACAAAATAAACATGTTGGTTTGATAGCATCCTAGGAAGCTCAAATCTATTCAAGGATTGTAGGTAAATGACACGGGAAAATAACAACAATAATACTGCAATAATATTTATGAGCGAAAATACATTAATTGACTTGAGTTGTGATGGACACTGTCCTAAGAAACTATTTCAACAATGTGAAATGTTTCCCCAGGATTAAACAAGTCCATCTCTATTTATTTAGAGGATACAAGAATCATCAAAATTAAATAATAAATCTTGCAAGTTTGGAATGAGGAAATAAACACAGGTTATAAAAGAAATTGGAACAAGCAAAAGCCTACAGGTAATTGAAAAAGAGAAGGCTTGTAGTGATGATTACTAATCATTAGCAATCATGAGAGAGAGCAAAGTATTTGTTGGTGTGTTTTCGGATGGTATGGGAAGTGGGGTATTTGTAGTTGTAGAATTATGTAAGAAGATGACAAGTGTTCATCTACTTGTCAAAGACATTCCATGCAAAGAGACAAGTGTTATGTCTTGTTTATGGCTTTGCCATTTGGCCATATATCTTCATGAAAAAGGCCACATGGTAGATATTCATAGCCACTTGTAAAATCAAAAGAACACATGGCTATCTTTTGAAAATACTCCCACAATCCCCACATATTTTCAAAATTTACAGGAAAAGGATAAAGGAATGGAATAATAGACTTGCTAGATTTGCATGGTCCAAATGTAATAGGTTTGGTGTCTTCTGGACTATGAACCAAACTTAGATCAATAAAATTTAACTCATAGAATTACTGGTGAAATGTAATATTTCTATGAACCAATAATTCTTGTTGTAAGTCACAGATTATATCAATCCCATTTCGACCCCCGATAATCTTGTTGTTCAACGCGGTTTTGCGCCCAATAGGCCATGCGCGTGCTTGGTTATTTATGAGAGCTCTAGAGTGTCACGACCCAAAATCCAAACAGGTCGTGATGGCGCCTATCGTGGAACTAGGCTAGCCAACCATCACATCACTACCCATTTGTTCTGTTATAATATTTCACAATCAATAATAAACAACGTATAAATAATATTATTAAGTCTTTACGCCCCAAAAATAATCTAATAGTCTAAACAAAACCTCCCAAGACTGGAGTCAACTTGGTCATGAGCATCTAAGAAATAAACTAACTCTGCTAATGTCTTAAACAATGTCTATGAAATAAATACTAATACTAATAAAGGAAGGGAAATGGAGAAGCTGCGGATGCTGGACAGCTACCTCGAAATCCCGTAAAGGTGCTGCTAACGAACGAAGATGGCTACTGCTTAGCACTAGTACCTGGATCTGCACACAGAGGTGCATGAAGTAATGATGAGTACGCCAACTCAGTAGTAGTGAAAATAAATCACAGTCTGAGAAATAAGAAACACGCAGCACAAACACCAATCCACAAAACAGTAAAATACCAAGTCTCAATACTGTATACATAAGTTCGAAAACCAATTTCTAGAAACTCCTTTGAAACAAGTATATTTTCAATATATCTCAGTAAAACTCTCAGTAAAATCAGTTTGAAAAATGAAGTGAATCATAGCCAAAAACTCAGTAAAATCATTATAGCACTGCCACTCGGGCCATAATAATCTCTCATAACATTTCCATCAGCACCTCACCATCACTCAGTATCAGCCCATCAGACAACCTCACAGTCGCTCAGTATCAGCCTAGCAGGAAACCTCACAGTCACTCAGTATCAGCCCAGCAGGAAACCTCACAGTCACTTAGTATCAGCCCCGCGGGCATCACTCGCACTCAATAGGTACCTGCGCTCACTGGGGGTATGTACAGACTTCGGAGGGGCTCCTACATCCAAGCGCTATAACAAGCAACATCATGGCATAAATCACATACAATATTGGCCCTCGGCCTCTCTCATATCATATCATCCTCACAATATTGGCCCGCAACCTCACTCAGTCAGACACTCTCAACATGCCACTCGGGCCACAAATATACCGGATTCTCGACCCAAAAATAGTGTTTTATTTTCAAGAAATAATATCAAAATACTCTGAGTGTCAAAACAATCATCAAGAAAAGACTGAGTGAAAATCATAACATATCAAGTGAGGAAAAATTGTAAAATCAGCGTCCAAGGGGTAAATAGATCGGCACTAGGCCTCAATCATGGCTTACAACCCAAATCATATCAAAATATATCAATATTATTAAGCATAGGCTTAAAAATCGGTTTCGCAACTCAATAGTTGCCTAAATAGGGAATATATTTCCAAAGTTTCAATCTTTGCATTCCAAAATCCGTGAAAGGATGCAAGGTCCGGGGTTTCATACCCTCAGGACAGGATTTAAAGATATAACTTACCTCAAACTAGCCCGAAAAGCTACTCTGCGACCCGTTTGCCTCTCGTATCAACTTCCGAGTGCTACAAATCTACCAAGTTCAGATTTTTACCATCAAATTATGCTTAAGGAATGAATCCCAATTGAAAAATACCAATTCTAGCACAAACCCGAAATTTGCTAAAACCCGACCCCAGGCCCGCGTCTCGGAACTCGACAATTTTTATACCAAAACGTTCTTTGTCATCTCACGAGTCCGTACATATAAAGAATGCTAAACTCGGAGTTCGTTTGGCCCCTCAAATCATCCCTTAAATGTCACATAATCTCAAGCCCTAATCCCATCTTTTTTTCTACTGATTTTCATGAATTAACACTGATATTAAGGTCTTTAATCACATATAATCGAGTTAGTGAGTCCAAAAGTCTTACCTCAACGATGCACCAACGTTTCCTCCTTCAAAATCCCTCAAAAATCTCGGAGCCCGTACAACAATGGTGGAAAGAGGGTTAAAATTCCCGAAGGCATGCTTATATACTTTCTGAAAAGTGGTTTCGCACCTGCGGCCACTTACGCGCACCTACGAACCCGCACCTGTGGTCCCAGGTGCGCACCTGCGGAGAACCCTCAAAATCTCAGTCTCCGCACATGCGGCTTCGCAGGTGCGGAAAACACCTTGCACCTGCGGAATTTCCTCAGCCAGTCAAACTTTCACATTTGCGGAGTCCTGTCCACTTCTGCGGGCCCGCACCAGTGGTCGAACTTCCGCAGGTGCGGTTACACCAGCACCAGCAGCTGAAGCTGCATTTTACCAACTTCAAAACTTCCGTTAATCACCCGAAATCAATCCCGAGCCCCTCGGAATCCCAACCAATTTTACCAACATATCCCATAACATTATTCAAACTTAGTTGCACTCTCAAAACACTAAAAATAACATCAAAACACCAAAAACACAACTAAGAACTTTGAAATTTCTAAAATCCACCAACGATGCCGAAACTATCCAAAACAACTCCGTTTGACCTGAAATTTTGAAGACATATCCAAAATGACATTACGAACCTGTTACAACTTCCGGAATTCCATTCCAACCCCGATAACCTATTTTCCACTACCGACCAGAAATCACCAAAAATTAACTTTCGTCAATTCAAGGCTAATTCTACACCGGATATCACAAAAATATTCCGAACACACTCCTAAGTCCCAAATCACCTAACGAAGCTATCTAAGCCATAAAATCCGCATTTCGAAGTCATTTACCAACAAGTCAACTCTCGGTTGAATTTTCCAACTATAAGGCCATTTTTAAAGACTAAGTGACTAAACTCTCAGTACAACCATTCCGATTTCAAGCCTACCAACTCTAACACATCAATAACAGTATAACCAACCTATGTCAAGTCAATAACAATAATTATAATACAGGTTCTACATAACGACAGACCGGGTCATTACATTCTTCCCGTCTTAAACAAACGTTCGTCCTCGAACGGGTCTAGAAACATACCTGGAGTCTCAAACAAGTGAGGATATTTGCTCTACATCTCCCGCTCGGTCTCCCAAGTAGCCTCCTCCACTGGCTGATCTGTCCATTATACTTTCACTAAAGCTATATCCTTGGACCTCAACTTCCTGACCTCGCGAGCCGAAATTGCTACTGGCTCTACCTCATATGACATATCACCCTCAAGATGAACTGTGCTGAAGTCTAAAACATGAGACGGGTCACCAACATATTTCCTGAGCATCGACACATGAAATACCGGATGAACATTCGACAGGCTGGGTGGCAAGGCAAGTCTA
Source organism: Nicotiana undulata (assembly GCA_005239495.1). Lineage (NCBI taxonomy): Eukaryota > Viridiplantae > Streptophyta > Magnoliopsida > Solanales > Solanaceae > Nicotiana > Nicotiana undulata. The sequence goes on from ML241931.1 coordinate 106,621, forward strand.
TAAGCCACCTCTACAACCTTCTGAAGTACTTCAAAAGGAACAATAAACCGTGGACTCAACTTTCCTCTCTTTTCGAACCTCATAACACCCTTCATGGGTGATACCTTCAGCAGTACCTTATCACCTTCCATAAAAGACACATCCCGGACCTTCCGGTCCGCATAACTCTTCTGCCTAGACTGCGCCGTGCGAAGTCGCTCCTCAATCAACTTCACCTTCTCCAACGCATCCTGAATCAATTCCGTCTCCAATAGCCTAGCCTCACCGGGCTCGAACCAACCAACTGGAGATCTACACCTCCTACCATATAAATCCTCATACGGGGCCATCTGAATACTGGACTGGTAGCTGTTATTATATGCAAACTCCTCTAGTGGCAGAAACAGATCTCATGAACCACCAAAATCAATCACGTAAGCACGTAACAAGTCCTCCAAAATCTGAATAGTCTTTTCCGACTACCCGTCGGTCTGAGGATGGAATGAAGTTCTTAACTCTACATCAGTACTCACACCTCTCTGTATTTCCCTCCAAAACTGAGATGTGAACTGTGTACCTCTATCAAAAATGATAGAAACCGTGCAATCAGACAATCTCCTTAATGTAAATACCAGCTAACCGCTCTGAAGTATAAGTAGTGCTTACAGGAATGAAGTGCGCGGACTTGGTCAATCTATCCACAATGACCCAAATAGCATCAAAACCTTTCGAAGTCCGTGGAAGCCCAACTACAAAGTCCATAGTGATCCGCTCCCACTTCCACTCCGGAATATCTAACTTCTGAAATAATCCACCTGGTCTCTGATGCTCATACTTGACCTGCTGGCAGTTGAGACACCATGCTACATACTCAATAATATCTCTCTTCATCCGCCTCCACCAATACTGCTATTTCAAGTCCTGATACATCTTCGCGGCACCCGGATGGATGGAATACTGCGAGTTGTGGGCCTCTGCTAATATCAACTCTCGAAGCCCATCCATATTAGGCGCACAAATACGGCTCTGCATCCTCATAACACCGTCATCACCAATAGTAACATCCTTGGCATCATCCCGACGGACCCTATCCTAAAGAACTAATACGTGTCGATCATCATACTGCCGAGCTCTAATATGATCATAAAGAGAAGACCGGAAAGCCATGCTAGCTAAAACCCGCGGAGGGTCTGACAAATCCAATCTCACCAACTGACCCGCTGAAGCCTGAACATCAAGTGCTAAAGGTTGCTCTGCTGCTGAAAGGTATGCTAGACTCCCCAAACTCTCGGCTCTGCGACTCAAGGCATCGACCACTACATTGGCCTTTCCCGGTTGATACAATATAGTAAGATCATAATCCTTGAGAAGCTCTAACCATCTCCTCTGCCGCAAATTCAAATCCTTCTGCCTCAGTAGATACTGCAAGATATGGTGATCAGTGAAAATCTCACACTATACCCCATACAAGTAATGCCGCCAAATCTTTAAGGCATGAACAATGGAAGCTAACTCAAGATCGTGCACTGGATAAATCTTCTCGTGCACCTAACTGTCTCGACGCGTAGGCAATCACCCTACCGTCCTGCATCAATACCTCTCCCAAGCCAACTCTTGAAGCATCACAATAGACTGTATAATAACCCGAACCAGTAGGCCAAACCAAAACCGATGCTGTGGTCAATGCTGACTTGAGCTTCTGAAAGCTCTTCTCATAATCATCCGACCATCTGAATGGAGCACCTTTCTGGGTCAATCTGGTCAATGGTGAAGCAATATAAGAGAATATTTCCACAAAGCGACGGTAATAAATCGCCAAACCAAGGAAACTCCTAATCTCTGTAGCCGAGGACAGCCTGAGCCAACTCTACACCTCCTCAATCTTCTTCGAATCAACCGTAATACCCTCACTAGACACTACGTGCCCCAAGAAATCTACTGAACCAAGCCAAAACTCACACTTGGAGAATTTTGCATAAAGCTTCTCTTCCCTCAACCTCTGCAACACCACTCTCAAATGCTGAGCATGCTCATACTGGCTACGGGAATAAAACAGGATGTCATCAATGAACACAATGACGAACGAATCAAGGTAAGGCTGAAACACACTGTTCATCAATTGCATGAACGCGGCTGGGGCATTGGTCAGCCCAAATGACATAACCAAAAATTCATAATGACCATATCTGGTCCTGAAAGCAGTCTTCGGAATGTCAGAATCCTGAATCTTCAGCTGATGATATTCGGACCTCAAATCAATCTTAGAGAACACTCTAGCTCCCTGAAGTTGGTCAAACAAGTCATCAATACGGGGAAAAGGATACTGGTTCTTCACCGTAACCTTTTTCAACTGCCTATAATAAATATACATACGCATGGAGTCGTCTTTATTTTTCACAAACAACATCGGTGCACCCCAAGGTGACACACTAGGCCAAATGAACCCCTTATCTAAGAGTTCCTGAAGCTGCTCTTTCAATTCCTTCAATTCTGCTGGTGCCATGCGATAAGGTGGAATATAGATAGGCTGGGAGTCTGGCACCAGGTCAATACCAAAATCAATATCCCTGTCAGGTGGCATGCCTGGCAGGTATGCAGGGAATACATCCAGAAAAACACGAACTACAGGAACAGAATCAACAGATGGAGTCTCACTACTAACATCCCTCACAAAAGCAAGATAAGATTCACACCCTTTCTCAACCATACGCTGAGCCTTTAAATAAGAAATCACTCTACTAGGTACATGCTTTACAGACCCTCTCCACTCAACTCTCCAAACTTCGGGCATAGCTAAGGTCACGGTCTTAGTGTGACAATCAAGAATCGCATGACATGGGGATAACCAATCCATGCCCAGAATCACATCAAAATCAACCATACCTACATCAAGTCCACTCGGGTCTCCAGACCCCCAATAGATATAAGACATGACCGATACACACGATCCACAATAATAGTATCGCCCACCGAAGTCGAAACATAAACAGACGTAACTAAAGACTCACGGGGCATATTATGAAAGTGAGCAAAATTGGATGAGACATAAGAGTACATGGAACCAGGGTCAAATAAAGCCAAAGCATCATTGTGACAAACTAAAATAGTACCTGTAATCACCGCATCTGACGTCATAGCATCAAGCCTAGCCGAAAGTGCATAAATACGTGGCTGGCCTCCACCTGCTCGACCTCCCCCTCTAGGGCGGCCTCTAGCTGCCTGACCACCACCCCTGATTGCCAGGAAAGGAGGTGAAGTGACTGGGGCTGAAGTCGAGGGCTGAACCCTCTGCTGAGATGAACTACTAGGGCGACGGGGACACTACCTCCACTCATGTCCGAACTCCCCACACTCGTAACAACCACCTGGAGCTGGAGATGAAAACAAATGATAACCTTTTCCATCATGATAACCACTAGACGAACCATGCATAGAAGAACCTTGATAAGATGATGCTCGGGCGGAGCTCTGAGCTGGAAGGGCACTAAAATATGAACGTCCCTGATGAGAACTACGAGGACCCTGCCCGAAGATACACCACTGTAAGCTGGGCGAACTGGCTGCGGAGGTCTAAATGGACGACCTCTGCTGTGCTAAAACTGCCCTCTAGAAGGGGCACCACTGAAGCTACCTCATCCCCGAGGCCTCTTATCCTCCCTCTCCTCACGCTTCTACCTACAAACCGACTCAATATCTCGAGTTATGTCAACAACCTTCTCAAATGTAGCTCCAGACACTCTCTCCCTGGTCATCAAAATCTGAAGCTGATACGTGAGACCATCTACAAATCTCTTGATCCTGTCCCTGTCAGTAGGGACAAACTAAGCATCATGTCTAGCCAACTATGAAAACCTCATCTCGTACCGAGTAACTGACAACTCTCCCTGGCGCAGTTGCTCAAACTGCCTGCGTTGCTCCTCTCAGTGGGACTGAGGAACATACTTCTCCAAAATGATCGTGGAGAACTGCTGCCAAGTGAGTGGTGCTGAACCAACCGGCCTACGCCTCTCAAATGCCTCCCACCAAGTAAAAGCAGCACCCGCAAACTAAAATGTAGCAAATGAGACCCCACTGGTCTCCAAAATACCCGCAGTACGCAATATCCTCTAGCACTTATCCAGAAAACCTTTGGCATTCTCACCCTCTATGCCGCTGAAAGTCGGAGGCTGAAGTCTACTGAACCTTTCCAGCCTATGCTACTCATCCTCTGGCATATCTGGAACCACATAATCCTAAAATGGGCTAACCGGCTGGGCTGGGACTACCCCTGACGCCTGAATATTCTATACAACCTTCTCAGGTATCCAGGCAACTAGAGTCTGAATGCCTCCCCCGGCCTGAGCTGCAGTGGCAGTAATAGACATAGCAACTGCCTAAGCTAAACTGGTGCACACTGTTAATATCTGAGCAAGAGTCTCCGGAAGACCCGGAATAACAATAGGCACTGCCGGTGCCTGAGCTTGTCCTGCTGGAGCACCATCGGCGGGAACCTGATCCTGAATGATAGGGGGATCCTGTGGTACTGTCCCAGCTGCTGCGTTGGCTGGTCCCCTAACTCCACTATGGCCTTGACCCCTTGTGGGTCTGGCTGGTGTCTGGTCACCCTGATTGGTATTGCGTGTCCTCACCATCTGTGAGAGAATGAAACAACATGAGTTAAGATTTCAAGAATCAAAAATTGGCACGAAAGAGTTCAAGAAATTGAGATTTTTTCTAAGAGTTCTGCAGCCTCTCGAAGATAAGTACAGACGTCTCCGTACCGATCAGCAAGACTCTACTCAACCTGCTCATGACCGTTGAGTCCTATGTAACCTAGAGCTCTGATACCAACTTGTCACGACCCCAAATCCTAACAGGTCATGATGGCGCCTATCGTGGAACTAGGCAAGCCAACCATCACATCATTACCCATTCGTTATGTTATAATATTTCACAATAAATAACAAACAACAAACAGAGTATAAATAATTTTATTAAGTCTTTACGCCCCAATAATAATCTAACAGACTAAACAAACCTCCCAAGACTGGAGTCAACATGGTCACGAGCATCTAAGAAATAAACTAACTCTGCTAATGTCTTAAACAATGTCTATGAAATAAATACTAATACTAATAAAGGAAGGTAAATGGAGAAGCTACGGACGTTGGACAACTACCTCAAAATCCCGTAAAGCTGCTGCTAACGAACGAGGATGGCTACTGCTCAGCACTAGTACCTGGATCTGCACACAGAGGTGCAGGGAGTAATGATGAGTATGCCAACTCGGTAGTAATGAAAATAAATCACAGTCTGAGAAATAAGAAACACGCAACACAAACACCAATCCACAAAACAGTAAAACACCAAGTCTCAATACAGTATACATAAGTTCGAAAACCAATTTACAGAAACTCCTTTGAAACAAGCATATTTTCAATATATCTCAGTAAAACTCTCAGTAAAATCAGTTTGAAAAATGAAGTGAATCATAGTCAAAAACTCAGTAACATCATTATAGCACTGCCCCTCGGGCCATAATAATATCTCATAACATTTCCATCAGCATCTCACCATCACTCAGTATCAGCCAAGCAGGCAACCTCACAGTCACTCAGTATCAGCCTAGCATGCAACCTCATAGTCACTCAGTATCAACCCAGCAGGCAACCTCACAGTCACTCAGTATCAGCCCCGCGGGCATCACTCGCACTCAATAGGTACCTGCGCTCATTAGGGGTGTGTACAAACTCTGGAGGGGATCCTACCACCCAAGATCTATAACAAGCCACATCATGGCATAAATCACTCACAATATTGGACCTCGGCCTCTCTCATATCATAACATCCTCACAATATTGTCCCGCAGCCTCACTCAGTTAGACACTCTCAATATGCCACTCGAGCCACAAATATATCGGGTTCTCGACCAAAAAATAGTGTTTCATTTTCAAGAAATAATATCAAAATACACTTAGTGTCAAAACAATCATCAAGAAAATACTGAGTGAAAATCATAACATATCAAGTGAGGAAAAACAGTAAAATCAGCCCCCAAGGGGTAAACAGATAGGCACTAGGCCTCAATCATGTCTTATAGCCCAAATCATATTAAAATATATCAATACTATTAAGCATAGGCTTAAAAATTGGTTTCGCAACTCAATAGTTGCCTAAATAGGGAATATACTTCCAAAGTTCCAATCTTTTCATTTTAAATCCGTGAAAGGATGCAAGGTCCGGGGTTTCATACCCTCAGGATAGGATTTAAAGACATTACTTACCTCAAACTAGTCCGAAAATCTACTCTGCGACCCGCTTGCCTCTCGTATCAACTTCCGAGTGCTCCAAATCTACCAAGTTCAGATTTGTATCATCAAATTATGCTTAAGGAATGAATCCCAATTGAAAAATACCAATTCTAGCACAAAACTCGAAATTTGCTAAAACCTGACCCCCGGTGCCGCGTCTTGAAACTTGACAATTTTTATACCAAAACATTCTTCGTCATCTCACGAGTCCGTACATATAAAGAACGCTAAAATCGGAGTTCGTTTGACCCCTCAAATCATCCCCTAAAGGTCTCATAATCTCAAGCCCTAATCCCATCTTTTTTTCTACTGATTTTCATGAATTAACACTGATATTAAGGTCTTTAATCACCTATAATCAAGTTAATGAATCCAAAAAGCTTACCTCAATGATGCACCAACGTTTCCTCTTTCAAAATCCCTCAAAAACCTCGGAACCCGTACAACAATGGTGAAAAGAGGGTTAAAATTCGCGAAAGCATGCTTATATACTTTTTGAACAGTGGTTCCGCACCTGCGGCCACTTACGTGCACCTGCGGTCCCAGGTGCGCACCTGCGGAGAACCCTCAAAATCATAGCCTCCGCACTTGCGCTCGTCCTTCCGCATTTGCTGCTTCGCAGGTGCGGAAAACACCTCGCACCTGCGGAATTTCCTCAACCAGTCAAACTTCCGCATCTGCGGAGTCGCGTTCGCTTCTGCGGGCCCGCACCTGTGGTCGAACTTTCGCAGGTGCGGTTACACCAGCACCAGGAGCTGAAGCTGCATTTTACCAACTTCAAAACTTCCGTTAATCACCCGAAATCAATCCCGAGGCCCTCAGGATCCCAACCAATTTCACCAACATATCCCATAACATCATTCAAACTTAGTTGCACTCTCAAAACACTAAAAATAACATCAAAGTATCAAAAACACATCGGATTCAAGCCTAAGAACTTTGAAATTTCTAAAATGCACCAACGATGCCGAAACTATCCAAAACAACTCCGTTTGACCTGAAATTTTGCAGACATATCCAAAATGACATTACGAAAATGTTCCAACTTTCGGAATTCCATTCCAACCCCGATAGCCTATTTTGCACTGCCGGCCGGAAATCACCAAAAACTAACTTTCGCCAATTCAAGCCTAATTCTACACCGGACATCACAAAAATATTCCGAACACACTCCTAAGTCCCAAATCACCCAACGAAGCTATCCAAGCTATAATATCCACATTCCGAGGTCGTTTACGGACAAGTCAGCTCTCGATTAACTTTTCCAACTATAAGGCCATTTTTAAAGACTAAGTGACTAAACTCTCACTACAACCATTCCGATTTCAAGCTTACCAACTCTAATACATCAATAACAGTATAACCAACCTATGACAAGTCAATAATAGTAATTATAATACAGGTTCTACATAACGACAGACCGGGTCGTTACATTCTCCCCCTCTTAAACAAACGTTCTTCCTCGAACAGGTCTAGAAACATACGTGGAGTCTCAAACAAGTGAGGATATTTTCTGTGCATCTCCCGCTCAGTCTCTCAAGTAGCCTCCTCCACTGGCTGACCTCTTCACTGTACTTTCACTGAAGCTATATCCTTGGACCTCAACTTTCTGACCTCGCGAGCCAAAATTGCTATTGGCTCTACCTCATATGACATGTCACCATCAAGCTGAACTGTGCTGAAGTCTAAAATATGAGACGGGTCACCAAAATATTTCCTGAGCATCGACACATGAAATACCGGATGAACATTCAATAGGCTGGGTGGCAAGGCAAGTATATAAGCCACCTCTCCAACCTTCTAAAGTACTTCAAAAGGACCAATAAACCGTGGACTCAACTTTCCTCTCTTTCCGAACCTCATAACACCCTTCATGGGTGATACCTTCAGCAGTACCTTATCATCTTCCATAAAAGACACATCCCAGACCTTCCGGTCCGCATAACTCTTCTACCTAGACTACGCCGTGCGAAGTTGCTCCTGAATCAACTTAACCTTCTCCAACTCATCCTGAAGCAAATCTGTGCCCAATAGCCTAGCCTCACTGGGCTCGAACCAACGGACCGGAGATCTACACCTCCTACCATATAAAGCCTCATACGGGGCCATCTGAATACTGGACTGGTAGCTGTTATTATATGAAAACTCTACTAGTGGCGGAAACAGATCCCATGAACCACCAAAATCAATCACGCAAGCACGTAACATGTCCTCAAAAATCTGAATAGTCCTTTCCGACTGCCCGTCGATTTGAGGTGGGAATGTAGTGCTCAACTCTACATCAGTACCCATACCTCTCTATACGGCCCTCCAAAACTAAGATGTGAACTGTGTACCTCTGTCAGAAATTATAGAAACCGGAACTCCATGCAATCGGACAATCTCTTTAATGTAAATATCAGCTAACCGCTCTGAAGTATAAGTAGTGCTTACAGGAATGAAGTGCGCGGATTTGGTCAATCTATCCACAATGGACCAAATAGCATCAAAACCCTTTGAAGTCCATGGAAACCCAACTACAAAGTCCATAGTGATCCGCTCCACTTCCACTCCGGAATATCTAACCTCTAAAGTAATCCACCTGGTCTCTGATGCTCATACTTGACCTGCTGGAAGTTGAGACACCGTGCTACATACTCAATAATATCTCTCTTCATCCGCCTCAACCAATACTGCTATTTCAAGTCCTGATACATCATCGCGGCACCCGGATGGATGGAATACTGCGAGCTGTGGGCCTCCGCTAATATCCACTCTCAAAGCCCATCCACATCGGGCACACAAATATGGCCTTGCATCCTCATAACACCGTCACTACCAATAGTAATATCCCTGGCATCATCCCGACAGACCCTATCCTGAAGAACTAATAAGTGTCGGTCATCATACTACCGAGCTCTAATTTGATCATAAAGAGAAGACCGAGAATCCATGCTAGCTACTTCCCGTGGAGGGTCTGACAAATCCAATCTCACCAACTGACCCGCTAAAGCCTAAACATCAAGTGCTAAAGGTCGCTCTGCTGCTGAAAGGTATGCTAGACTCCCCAAACTCTCAGCTCTGCGACTCAAGGCATCGACCACTACATTGGCCTTTCCCGGGTGATACAAAATAGTAAGATCATAATCCTTGACAAGCTCCAACCATATCCTCTGCTACAAATTCAAATCCTTCTGCCTCAGTAGATACTGCAAGCTACGATGATCCGTGAAAATCTCACACTGTACCCCATACAAGTAATGCTGCCAAATCTTTAAGGCATTAACAATGGCAGCTAACTCAAGATCGTGCACTAGATAATTCTTCTCGTGAACCTTCAATTGTCTTGACGCGTAGGCAATCACCTTACCGTCCTGCATCAATACCGCTCCCAAGCCAACTCTAGAAGAATCACAATAGACTGTATAAGAACCCGAACCAGTAGGCAAAACCAAAATCGAAGTTGTGGTCAATGCTGACATGAGCTTCTGGAAGCCCTCCTCACAATCATTAGACCATCTGAATGGAGCACCCTTCTGGGTCAATCTGGTCAATGGTGAAGCAATAGAAGAGAATCCTTCCACAAAGCGACAGTAATAACCCGCCAAACCAAGGAAACGCCTAATCTATATAGCTGAGCATGGTCTGGGCCAACTCTGCACCGCCTCAATCTTCTTTGGATCAACCTGAATACCCTCACTAGACACCACATGCCCTAAGAAAGCTACTGAACCTAGCCAAAACTCACACTTGGAGAATTTTGCATAAAACTCCTCCTCCCTCAACCTCTGCAACACCACTCTCAAATGCTGAGCATGCTCTTCCTGGATACGGGAATAAACCAGGATGTCATCAATGAACACAATGACGAACGAATCAAGGTAAGGCTGAAACACATTGTTCATCAATTGCATGAACGCGACTGGGGCATTGGTCAGCCCAAATGACATAACAAGAAATTCATAATGACCATATCTGGTCCTGAAAGCAGTCTTTCGGAATGTCAGAATCCCGAATCTCCAGTTGATGATATCCGGACCTCAAATCAATCTTAGAGAACACTCTAGCTCCCTGAAGCTGGTCAAACTAGTCATCAATACGGGGCAAAGAATACCGGTTCTTCACTGTAACCTTATTCAGCTGCCTATAATCAATACACATACGCATGGAGCCGTCTTTATTTTTCAAAAACAACACCGGTGCACCCCAAGGTGACACACTAGGCCGAATGAACCCCTTATCTAAGAGTTCCTGAAGCTGCTCTTTCAATTCCTTCAATTCTGCTGGTGCCATGTGGTAAGGTGGAATAGAGATAGGCTGGGTGTCTGACACCAGGTCAATACCAAAATCAATATTCCTGTCTGGTGGCATGCCTGGCAGGTCTGCAGGGAATACATTCGAAAAATCATGGACTACAGGAACATAATCAACAGATGGAGTCTCACTACTAACATCCCTCACAAAAGCAAGATAAGATTCACACCCTTTCTCAACCATACACTAAGCCTTTAAATAAGAAATCACACTGCTAGGTACATGCTCTACAGACCCTCTCCACTCAACTCTCGAAACTCCGGGCATAGCTAAGGTCACGGTCTTAGCGTGACAATCAAGAATCGCATGACATGGGGCTAACCAATCCATGCCCAGAATCACATCAAAATCAACCATACTGAGTAACATCAAGTCAACTCGGGTCTCCAAACCCCCAATAGATATAAGACACGACTGATACACACAGTCCATAATAATAGTATCGCCCACCGGAATCTAAACTTGAACAGACGTAACTAAAGACTCACGGGGCATATTCAGAAAGTGAGAAAAGTAGGATGAGACATAAGAGTACATGGAAACAGGGTCAAATAAAGCCAAAGCATCACTGTGACAAACTGAAATAGTACCTGTAATCATCGCATCTGACGCCATAACATCAAGCCTATCCGAAAGTGCATAAATACGTGGCTAGCCTCCACCTGCTCGACCTCCCCTTTTAGGGAGGCCTCTAGCTGCCTAACCACCACCCCTGACTGCCTGGGAAGGTGGTGAAGTGACTGGGGCTGAAGTCGAGGGATGAACCCTCTGCTGAGATGAACTATTAGGGCGACGGGGACACTTCCTCCACTCACGTCGAACTCCCCACACTCATAACAACCACCTGGAGCTGGAGATGAAAACTGACGAGAACCTCTGCCACAATGATAACCATTAGACGAACCATGCATAGAAGAACCCTGATAAGATGATGCTCGGGCGGAGCTCTGAGCTATAAGGGAACTAAAAGATGAACTTTTCTGATGAGGAGGACCCTGCCCCGAAGATACACCACTGTAAGTTGGGCGAACTGTTGTGGAGGTCTAAATGGACGTCCTCTGTTGTGCTGAAACTACCCTCTAGAAGGGGCACCACTGAAGCAACCTGATCCCCGAGGCCTCTTAGCCTCCCTCTCCTCACGCTCCTGCCTACGAACCGACTCAATGTCCCGAGATAGGTCAACAACCTGCTCAAATGTAGCTTCAGACACTCTCTCCCTGGTCATCAAAATCTGAAGCTGATACGTGAGACCATCTATAAATCTCATGATCCTCTCCCTGTCAGTAGGGAAAAACTCAGAAGCATGTCTAGACAACTTGGAAAACCTCATCTCGTACTGAGTAACTAACAACTCTCCCTGGCACAGTTGCTCAAACTGCCTGCGCTGCTCCTCTCTATGGGACTGAGGAACATACTTCTCCAAAAAGATCGTGGAGACTGCTGCCAAGTGAGTGGTGCTGAACCAACCGGCCTACGCCTCTCGAATGCCTCCCACCAAGTAAAAGCAACACCCGCAAACTAAAATGTAGCAAATGAGACCCCTCTGGTCTAATAAATACCCGCAGTACACAATATCCTCTAGCACTTATCCAAAAAACCTTGGGCATCCTCACCCTCTATGCTGTTGAAAGTCGGAGGCTGAAGTTTACTGAACCTTTCCAGCCTACGCTGCTCATCCTCGGGCATTGTTGGAACCACATAATCCTGAACAGGGGCAACCGGCTAGGCTGGGACTACCCCCGACGCCTGAATACCCTGTACAACTTGGTCGGGTGTCCGAGCAGCTGGAGTGGCAGTAGTAGACATAGCAACTACCTGAGCTAAACTGGTGCATACTGTCAATATTTGAGCAAGAGTCTCCTGAAGACCCGGAATAACAATAGGCACTGTTTGTGCCTGAGCCTGTCCCGCTGGAGCACCATCGGCGGGAACCTGATCCTGAATGATAGAGGGATCCTGTGGTACTGTCCCAGCTGCTGCGCGGGCTAGTCCCCTAACTCCACCACGGCCTCGACCCCTTGTGGGTCTGGTTGGTGTCTGGTCACCCTGATCGGTATTGCGTGCCCTCACCATCTGTAAGAGAAGGAAACAACATGAGTTTAGATTTCAAGAATCAATAGATTGGCACGAAAGAGTTCAAGAAATTGAGATTTTTCCTAAGAGTTCTGCAGCCTCTCGAAGATAAGTACATACGCCTCATTACCGATCCGTAAGACTCTACTCAACCTGCTCATGACTGTTGAGTCCTATGTAACCTAGAGCTCTGATACCAACTTGTCACGACCCCAAATCCTAACAGGTCAGGATGGCGCCTATTGTGGAACTAGGCTAGCCAACCATCACATCACTACCCATTCGTTATGTTATAATATTTCACAATCAATAATAAACAGCAAACAGAGTATAAATAATTTCATTAAGTCTTTACGTCCCATTAATAATCTAACAGTCTAAACAAAACCTCCCAAGACTGGAGTCAACATGGTCACGAGCATCTAAGAAATAAACTAACTCTGCTAATGTCTTAAACAATGTCTATGAAATAAATACTAATACTAATAAAGGAAGGGAAATGGAGAAGCTGCGGATGCTAGACAGCTACCTCGAAATCCCGTAAAGCTGCTGCTAACGAACGAAGATGGATACTTCTCAGCACTAGTACCTGGATCTGCACACAGAGGTGCATGGAGTAATGATGAGTACGCCAACTCAGTAGTAATGAAAATAAATCACAGTCTGAGAAATAAGAAACACGCAACACAAACACCAATCCACAAAACAGTACAACAAGTCTCAATATAGTATACATAAGTTCGAAAACCAATTTCCAAAAACTCCTTTGAAGCAAGTATATTTTCAACACATTTTCAACACATCTCAGTAAAACTCTCAGTAAAATCAGTTTGAAAAATGAAGTGAATCATAGTAAAAAACTTAGTAAAATCATTATAGCACTGCCCCTTGGGCAATAATAATCTCTCATAACATTTCCATCAGCACCTCACCATCACTCAGTATCATCAGCCCAGCAGGCAACCTCACAGTCACTCAGTATCAGCCCAGCAGGAAACCTCACAGTCAATCAATATCAGCCCCGCGGGCAACCTCACAGTCAATCACTATCAGCCCCGCGGGCATCACTCGCACTCAATAGGTACTTGCGCTCACTCGGGGTGTGTACAGACTCTGGAGGGGCTCCTACAGCCCAAACGCTATACCAAGCCACATCATGGAATAAATCACTCACAATATTGGCCCTCGGCCTCTCTCATATCATAACATCCTCATAATATTGGCCCGCAGCCTCACTCAGTCATACACTCTCAACATGCCACTCGGTCCACAAATATACCGGGTTCTCGACCCAAAAATAGTGTTTCTTTTTCAAGAAATAATATCAAAATACTCTGAGTGTCAAAACAATCATCAATAAAAGACTAAGTGAAAATCATAACATATCAAGTGGGGAAAAATAGTAAAATTACCCCCCAAGGGGTAAACAGATCGGCACTAGGCCCCAATCATGGCTTACAACCCAAAACATATCAAAATATATCAATACTACTAAGCATAGGTTTAAAAATAGATTTCGCAACTCAATAGTTGCCTAAATAGGGAATATATTTCCAAAGTTCCAATCTTTGCATTCCAAAATCCGTGAAAAGATGCAAGGTCAGGGGTTTCATACCCTCAGGACAGGATTTAAAGACATTACTTACCTCAAACTAGCCCGAAAAGCTACTCTGCGACCCGCTTGCCTCTCGTATCAACTTCCGAGTGCTCCAAATCTACCAAGTTCAGATTTTTATCATCAAATTATGCTTAAGGAATGAATCCCAATTGAAAAATACCAATTCTAGCACAAAACCAGAAATTTGCTAAAACCCGACCCCCAGGCCCGCATCTCGAACTCAACAATTTTTATACCAAAATGTTCTTCATCATCTCAGGAGTCCATACATATAAAGAACGCTAAAATCGGAGTTCGTTGTCCCCTCAAATCATCCCTTAAAGGACTCATAATCTCAAGCCCTAATCCCATCTTTTTTTCTACTGATTTTCATGAATTAACACTGATATTAAGGTCTTTAATCACCTATAATCGAGTTAATGAGTCCAAAAAGCTTACCTCAATGATGCACCAATGTTTCCTCCTTCAAAATCCCTCAAAAACCTCGGAACTCGTACAAAAATGGTGAAAAGAGGGTTAAAATTCGCGAAGGTATTCTTATATACTTTTTGAACAGTGGTTCCGCACCTGCGGCCACTTATGCACACCTGCGGATTCGCACCTGCGGTCCCAGGTGCACACATGCGGAGAACCCTCAAAATCTCAGCCTCCGCACATGCGCTCGTCCTTCCGCATCTGCGGCTTCGCAGGTGTGGAAAACACCTCACACCTGCGGAATTTCCTCAGACAGTCAAACTTCCGCATCTGCGGAGTCTCATCCGCTTCTGCGGTCCCGCACCTGCGGTCGAACTTCTACGAAGCTGCATTTTACCAACTTCAAAACTTTTGTTAATCACCCGAAATCAATCCCGAGCCCGTCGGGATCCCAACCAATTTTACCAACATATCCCATAATATCATTCAAACTTAGTTGCACTCTCAAAACACTAAAAATAACATCAAAATACCAAAAACACATCGGATTCAAGCCTAAGAACTTTGAAATTTCTAAAATCCACCAACGATGCCGAAACTATCTAAAACAACTCCGTTTGACCTGAAAATTTGCAGACATATCCAAAATGACATTACGAACCTGTTCCAACTTCCAGAATTCCATTCCGACCCCGATAGCCTATTTTGTACTGCCAACCGAAAATCACCAAAAACTAACTTTTGCCAATTCAAGCCTGATTCTACACCGGACATCACAAAAATATTCCGAACACACTCCTAAGTCCCAAATCACCCAACGAAGCTATCTGAGCCATAAAATTGACATTCCAAGGTCGTTTACAAACAAGTCAACTCTTAGTTGACTTTTTCAACTATAAGGCCATTTTTAAAGACTAAGTGACAAAACTCTCACTACAACCATTCCGATTTCAAGCCTACCAAATCTAACACATCAATAACAGTATAACCAACCTATGATAAGTCAATAACAATAATTATAATACAGGTTCTACATAACCACAGACGGGGTCGTTACATAGAGACTAGGCCAAAATCTCATAGGAGCGGCCCACTCCACTCTCATATAGGTGAATTCATCAAGTGTATACTGCTTTTAAATACATCATCCATAAGTACTATGAATTTCATTAAGAGTTATAACTCAGCCTCTCAATTAGTAGCAGTCAAGCACTCTCTTTTAGTGCTTCAGTGCCAATATCGACTTGTTATTACCCATATATACTTACTTCATGGGATCTCCAATCACATAGGTTGGGTTACCATCTCTATTGACAACATATCGGCCTTAAACCCATCTCTTTTGAGGTTTGAAGAATTAATTTTCTTCCCACGGGTTTAGTTAGAGGATCGGCCAAATTTATCTCCGACTTCACATAGTCAATGGAAATTATTCCATCTCTCAACAGTTGTTTTATGACATCATGTCTCAATTTTATGTGTCTACTTTTACAATTATAAGATTTATTCTTTTCAATAGCTATTGCCGCTTGACAATCACAATGCATATACATAGGAGGCAATACGTCCTTTATTAAAGGGATATTAGCTAAGAAGTTTCTTAGCCACTCAGCCTCAGAACCAGCTAACTCCAGAGCTACAAACTCTGATTCCATAGTGGATCTAGCAATGAACGTCTGTTTAGCTGATTTCCACGATATTGCACCACCACCAAGGGTGAATACATAACCACTAGTGGATTTTGTCTCATCTGAATCAGAGATCCAGTTTGCATCGCTATACCCTTCTAAAATAGAAGTAAATCCACTATATAGGATACCATAAATCATGGTTCCTCTCAAATATTTCATTAGTCTAGCTAATGCAGACCAATGCTCATTGTTGGGATCTTGGGTATATCTACTCAGTCTACACACAACATAGGCTATATCAGGCCTTGTAAAATTCATTAAATGCATCAGACTCTTAATAATCTGATCAACTAGGTCACCATTATTCTTTTTCAACTGAGAGTTAGCATCAAAAGGAGTGCTCACAAATGTGACATTAAAATATTCAAACTTCTTAAGAAGTCTCTCAACATAATATTCTTGTGACAACATTATGCCATCTTCACTCCTTATAACTTTAACTCCCAATATCATATTTACTTCACCCAGATCTTTCATATAAAAATTAGCAGACAAAAATGATTTAGTACTTCGCACAATATTTAAACTTGTACCAAATATAAGTATGTCATCAACATACAGACATATTATCACATAAACATTGTCTACCACTTTAGTATAAACATATTTATCCACCTCAACTGAAGAAAAATCGTCTCTTAGTAAGATAAGTTCAAATTTATCATACCACTGCTTAGGAGCTTGTTTAAGGCCATAAAGAGACTTAATTAATTTACAAACTTTATTTTCTTGTCCAGGAATGACACAGGCTTCAGGTTGAACCATATAAATTTCTTCTTCTAAATCACCATTTAAAAAAGCTGTTTTGACATTCATTTGATGGATAAAAAGCTTATGGATAGAAGCTAAGGCAATTAAAACTCGAATAGAAGAAATTCTAGTTACCGGTGCAAATGTATCAAACTAATCTATATTTTATTTTTGAGAAAATCCTTTTGCTACTAACCGAGCTTTATATTTATCTTATCCATCACGATTAAATTTCCTTTTGAAAATCTATTTACAACCAATAGGTTTTGCACCCGGAGGTAAATCAGTTAAAATCCATGTATTATTTTTCTTAGTAGAATCAATTTCAAATTTTATTGCCTCTTTCCAGTATTTAGCATCTGAAGAAGATATAGCTTCAAAATAATTTGATGGTTCATTATCAACAAGAAAAGTTTGAAAATCATTCCCATAAGAAAAATATTTTTTTCTCGGCCTTTTGCTCCTTCTCAGTTCCTCATTAGAGGTAATTTCATTATTTGTTTCAACGGGTGTATGAGAAATTTTATCTGTAACGACCCGGTCAGTCATTTTGAGATCTAGCGCGTCGTTCAGTGGTTTGAGTCCATGAACAACTTCATTTCAAGTATTATGACTTGTGCGTATGGTCGGAATTGAAATTCGGGAGGTTCGGAGGCAAATTGAAAGGAAAATTCTCATTTCGGAAGCCTTAAATTGGAGAAATTGACTAAGATTGGAATTATAAGTAAACAACCTCGGAATCAGGATCTGAAGGTTCCATCAGGTTCGTATGGTGATTTCAGACTGGGGTGTATGTCCGGATCGGGTTTTGGATAACCCAGTAGCATTTCAGCGTATATTGTGGAAGTAAGCATTTTTGAAGGAATTTCCTAAGTTTGGCTTAAAGCGCATTTCAGTGATATTGATCTCCGTTTGGAATTCTGAGGCTAGGAATAGCTATGTATGGTGATTCTGGAGTTGGGAGCGCGATCGGAAGTGAATTCGGATGTCCGTAGGTTATTTTGAAGTCATTTGGCTAAAGATAGAAATTTGAAGGTTTCTGAAAAATCCGACCGGAAGTGGAAATTTTGATATTAGGGTCGAAATGCGATTCCAAATGTTCAAACAGGTTCGTAATGCTGAATATGACTTGTGTGCAAAATTTGGGGTCAATCGGATGTGATTTGACGGGTTTCGGCATCGAATGTAGAAGTTGGAGATTTCTAAGTTCATAAAGATTGGATTGGAGAGCGATTCAATGTTTCAGTGTTATTTGATGTGATTTGAGGCCTCGAGCAAGTCCGCATTATGTTTTGGAACAGTTTGGTGAAATTGGACGGGGTCCCGGGGGCCTCGGGTAGATTCCGGATGGTTAACGGATCAATATTTGAAGTTTAAGAAAGCTGAAGTTATTGTCATCTGGTGTGACCGCACCTGCGAGGCTTTGGCCGCAGGTGCGGCTTTGGGCACCGCAGGTGCGAGTTTTGGGTTGGAGCTGAGGAGGCCGCAGGTGCAGGAGTTTGGGTGCACCTGCGGGAGCGCAGATGCGAAGATTGGACCGTATGTACGAAAATGCGGCCTGGGCAGAATGTTTTAAAACGCGAATTTTGGCATTTCTTCTTCTATTTTCATTTGGTATGGGCGATTGTGGAGAGCTTCAAGGAGGGATTTTCGTCAAGGATCACAAGGAAAGTTATTCCAACTCATTTTAAGTTAAATGCATGGTCTAGGTACGAATTTAAGTATTAGGAAATGGTGAAAATTATGGAATTTCGAAGAAGGACCTAGAAATTTGGTAATTGGATTTTAGCCACGAATTGAGCATGAATATTTGAGTAAATTGTATATATGAACTAGTAAAGCTATGTGTAGAGTTCATCTTCGAGAAATTTCGGAATCCGGGCACCTGGGCCTGAGGGCATTTTGGTAAATTCCTTGAGCGGGGATGGAAGTTTATATAATCTGAATTGTTAACGAATATTAGGGTATATTCTCACTGGTTTACCGTTATTTGGATAGTTTGGGGGCGTTGTGCATCAATTGGAGTCATAGGAAGGACTTGGTAGCCGGTTATGGAATTTCAGAGCGAGGTAAGTCTCCTTTCTAACTTTGTGAGGGGGAATTGTCCCCATATGTGAACTAAATGAACATATGCTATTATTTGCGGGGGCTACGTACGCACGAGGTGACGGGAGTCCGTGCGTAGCTACTAATATACTTATGTCCGGGTAGTCTAGGACCCAATACCATGCTTTACTTGTTGTACCTGTGATCTTGCCAATAATATTAGACCGTTAATATGATCGAAATAGTAATCGAATACCTAAGAAGGTTAGAGTTCATTATTCTTAATCATTTGGAAAGACAATTTATTTGTCCTTGCGTAATTGTGTTCCGTACAGATTTTTAATATTTGAAAACCTCATCAAACTTGGCAAATGAATTTCTAGAAACGATCTAAATACTATCTTCATGTTCACCTAAAGAGAATTTTATCATTATCTTGAGAAGCTGTTTTCTTGATAAAAATGCGGATTTATTATGTGAATACGTGTACCTATGAGCACCTGAGTTGCATGTATGATTCGCGAGAAGGTTAGCCTTATTAGTATTATGTTGACCGCGTCGCATGATCGATTCGCGAGCGGGGAAAATAGATGCACCTATGGTTCGAGCCGTTCGACCCTTAGCAGTGCACAATTTATTATTGTTGGTCCGCGCCGTTCGACCCTCGACATTTTCTTGCGCATGATAAATGCTGCGTATTTCTTGTGATTTATACATGTTTATTGGCCTAAGGAAAATTTGAATTGCCAGTTAAAAATGAAGAAGAATTGATGTGTAAAATGTGAAATAAGTTGATATTTCTTATCCCTGATTATTATTTATTTGTTTATGATACTCATGCTTATCACCTCACTTGAATATTTTTAACCCACTTATAGCAAGTGTCTAATTCGACCTCTCGTCACTACCTCTCTGAGGTTAGGCGGGACACTTACTGAGTACACGTTGTTTTCGTACTCATACTACACTTGCTGTGCATTTTGTTGCACATGTACCTTCATAGCAAAGTGGCTGACTTGGAGACTTAGACATGCTGCATCATCCGGAGATGACTCGCAGCTGGCAGAGTCTTCCTCATATGTATTTGTACTTTATTTTAAAGTCCTTGTCCAATTTGTACTTCAGACAAGTTTTGTATAAATGTATAAATTCTTAGAAATTGCTCATGTACTTGTGACACCGGGTTCTGGGATGTATTTGGGTTGTATTTTATTAAATTGAAAAACTAGACTGTTGCTTTTACTTAATGGATTTTTATCTAGTTTTTATGTATTAAAGTGAAAGGTAACGATTTCAAAAATGTTAAAACAGGAATTTATTTCAACTAATTATTGATTGGCTTGCCTGACAGTGGTGTCCGGTGCCATCACGACCTTATGGATTTTGGGTTGTGACAACATGGTATCAGAGCGCTAGGTTCCATTAGGTTTCACGACTCATGAGCAAGTGTAGTAGAGTCTTGCGGATCGATACCGAGATATATGTACTTATCTTCAAGTGGCTACATGGATGTTAGGAGTATTTCCCTTCTTGATTCCTCATCGTGCGATTTGACTCCTTTAAGGCTTATGCCTATGTTTCTTTCTATTCAATCTTATACGTCGCGAAGTGCTTGCTATGAAACGTGGATTTGAGGAATTGAAATGGTGCTACGAATAGGGTGCATAATGTTTCCATGCGTAATTGGTTGGGGCTGTTGTTGTAGCCCTGCAGAAGGATAATATGTTGTTTCAGCTCGGTAGGTGTGTTTCTGAGAGCCTTAAGGCTATGCTCAAGTAGTGATGATGTTTACAATTGGTTAACGCGCGATGCGAGTGTGATGGTAGGATGCTTGCCTATATGTCGGGGTAACGAATGACTTGAAGGGGGGGGTCTTCTCAGAGTGTGATTTCGAGATTTCAGTATTTTAGTTCCGGCAGAGAAAAGGCATTTGGATTATGAATGGTCCGGTTTGGGTTGATAAAGTAATGAGACTTGGTGTTATCAAGCGAGGTGAAGTATTTGCCGGTGATATGGTTCTTCAGTTGCATTGGGTTATAGTGTTGTGAAGTGGTATTGGAGAAACGACTATCGTAGACCGTGGTATGCGGTGGTTAAAGTATTGAATAATTATTTCTAATGAAGGCAGCTCGATAAAGATGATCTTCGGAGAGTTTGAAGTCGTGGTGATCTGCTCGTTCAAGAGCTACAGAGAATGATATTGAATTGAGGCCGCAATTGAGAAGCATGCGGTGAAGGAAGACATGTGAAAAGTTTTAGGTGGTGGCTAAATCTCTAAATGTCAAGCATAAGAGACGGAAGTCGGGTAGTTTCTTAAAGGAATGAGTTTAACTAAGTGAGAGAGTGGCAATGTAGCCTATGAGTTCAGTGGTAAGACGGCTGCCTATCTTGAGGAAAAGTTTGGAGTGATTTGAGAGTTTTAGTGGACGGGGATTAGGTCCACGAGCTTCAACTGAAATGTTGGTTATTCGGCGGAAGGTTGGATGCAACAGGGAGGAGTTGTTTGGGATGAAGAAGGATGAAAAGTGGAGATGAATTTGAAGATATTATAACGCATTTAGTAGATGTCCATTGGGAACGGACGGACTGGTAAGGTTGGTGAATGCGAGCAGGCTTAGGATGGGGTATTGATGTTGCAAAAAGGGTGCATTTCAGCATCGTTGAAAGGTGTTAGTTGGCGATTTCCATAGGTGGGTTATCTTCCATGAGTAGGTTAGCGATTGTGTGGTTGGCAAGTTTCTGTGAGGAATTCTAGTGGCTATTCGGCAGGAGGTCGAATATGTGAATGATGCTAGAGAATTTGAGTATTCAGGAAGTGCCTACAGGAGAATTTGGAAGAATTTGACGGGTTGGTTGAGCAAGGTCATGTCAGGAATGAAGAAAAGATCTCGGCAGGGTCTAAAGCGGTGCAAGGAGTAGCTTCGGGCTAAGTGGGGGAGTCCCACACCTGCAGTTGGGTTGTAGGATTGTGTTCTCATGGGGTTGCGAATTGTCGGCATATTGGCAAGTTATTACAACTAAGGGAAAAGAGTAGAATGGTGATTGTGCATGAGATTTGATGAATGTGTGCAAAGTTGGACCTGTTGGACCAGGGTTAGGCTTTGAAAGATTCAGAATTTATGGTTAAGGCATAGGCGAGTTGTAAGGGTAGTAACTCAGTAACGTACTTCATTGAGAGGATGTTCATGTGCTAGAAGAGTCTTGGAGTTGATTGTATTCGGGGCCAATCAGAGTGGGTGACTCTCAGCAGCGGTCCTAGTGAATTCGAAGGTTGAGAATGCGGTGTTTGGGGGTTCAGGCAACAGTGTGGTTAAGAATCGAGCTTTTGCAGTGTAACTTCCGAGGAAGGGAAAATGGTTGGAGCGTTCTATGTTATTTTCAGCGTGCATGATAGTATTGGAGGAGTGAGAGAAATAAACTCCGGGTTGCAGAAAGATTATCAGGAGGGTATGAGATGGGTTGCGGGATTTAGGCAGCATGGTCTCGTGAATCAAGGTCACTCGGGATGAGTGAGGGTTGAGTTTGTTATGAGTTGAATGGGGTTACTATTGTTTCTGAGGCAATTAAGGATGATTTAAAATAAGATAGATTGATTGGCCATGGTTGAAATGGCACGTGTTCGGCAGTGATCAGTTCCTTCAATGTGATTGAGTTATGCGTGTGGTTTGTGCCGGTGTGTGCGAGGCTTGTCGGCTGTCATAATAGTTTTATTTGGAAGCATTCAAGTATTGTGGCCTGTCAGGGGTATGCAGATCCCGGAAGGATTATGGTGGTATATACCACTACCTAAGGATTTGCATGTATTGTGATTGTGAGAATTCACTTGAGTGTTGTTATTGTTCTCTTGAATTGAGGTAAGTAAAGGTTTCTATATGATGAAGTGTTTCCCCTATTAGTGGTTCAGGAGTTATGATGGAATTCTTATGCTATTTCATATTGGCATGTTAGGTGCAGTAGTCAATGTGGAGCTGGAAGTAAGGATCAGGGTTACGGTTCGGTGTTGACAAGGATGTCTTGACCTCGGATGAGCAAGAAAAAGGGATTTGAAAGTTCAGAGTAAGCTGGTGTTGTCTTCAGTGTCACATGAGATCGGTGTTTGGTGAAAGAGGCTTTGCATCCTGGTTATGGGTTCTTGATTGTTTCACAGTGTTAGTGTAGTTGGTGGTGCAAATGTGCAGACTTGTTACCTCGTGAAAGGTTGTGGGAGCGTGAACACGGGAAGATTGTATAAGTGTGACATGTGGTCACCTGATTGATTGAAGATTTAGACCGAGTATAAGGAAGTGCAATATTTCTTGTCTGAAAAATTTAAGCCTGGAAGGCGTTCGGTTCAGTTGGTTGTGGATTGTGGGATGTTGTTCCGGCTATGATGGTTGTTCTTGCGTGTTATGAGAGGAAGTAGGTTATTTTGAACCCAGGTAAGGCTATTAGCCTAGTTCAGTGCGAGCAGAATCAACTTGAGGTGTATGAATGGATTTAAACAAGGTTGTGGGCTTCATGCAAGTCATATGTGTTCATTTCAGTATAGCGCTCCGCAGAGAAGGGGTGTTGGAATATCAGATGTAGTTCCGTCTTCGTCAAATTCATGCGATATCGTGATTGTGCCGTGTGAGTTGTGAAATGGATTGATAATTCCTTATGTGTTGAGATTCCGCGTGGCGATGATGTTATGTGAGCAGGATGGCTCTTGAGATTCAAATTATATATCGCACCTTAGTTGTGCTTAAGTTTTGTGGCATATGACTCTATCAGTCTCCCCAGAATGGCATTATGCACTTAGCGTGCTTGTGATCGGTAATCATTAATTCTTAATAGTGAGCAAATTCAGCTCCGTGTATATCTCCTTATGTGAATTTTATGATGGGACCGAGTGGCACGCGGCCACAGGTATGTTATTCGGATCGGGTTGCGCGCCGCAATAGTGTGATGTTAAGTACGGGTCCTATAATTATCCTTCTTGTGTTTTTCCTCCCATACTCTGAGTAAAGTTCATATTTGTAGCGTGAGTTGAGTAGTCCCTTCCTGAGTCATTTCCTTATGTGTCATGTTCGAATTGTGGCCTATTGGCGCATTGTGGCATCGTGTGAGACTGTTGGTCATGTCTGGGGTGATTGGTTGTCTGAGCAGTTCATACTGGGTGGGACGAGATTTATAAATCTGGGATCAGTGCTATAAGACTATGTGAAGTGTGTTACAGGGCAATTATCATTATTTGGTTCGTAATGAGATGATGATCTGAGTCAAGGGAAAGGATTCAAGGTTTGATTAACTCTGCAGCTGGTTAGGAATTTCTACACATCTCCTCCATTGTGGTGGTATCGTCAGCATTATAATAGGATGTATATATATATATATATATATATATATATATATATATATATATATCATAAGGTGCATTGGGAGCATCAGAGTTGAGGAATTTTGGCTATTAAGGTTCAGGGGATGCCATTGTGGTTGGATGATGAGATGTGCGGTTTATGGTGCTAAATTCGTCAAAGGTACGCAGTTGTGTTCTGGTGCCTCGTGTGGTAGTTGTTACGGTGTTCATATATTAGAAACACGCCTGGCAGAGAAATTTCAAGTGTTGGAACTGGATTATGAATTTATGGTATGGATAAAAGAGGATATCTTCAGGTTTGATCAAGCTAATGTTCTCAACGGGGTTGTGGTAGCACGGGAAGGTGCACGAGGTGTTAAACAGTGTTTTCAGACAACTCAGAGCGGTTCTTGGCACGTTCGAGGACGAACGTCTGTTTAAGTGGGGGAGAATGTAACGACCCGACCGGTCCTTTTGAGCTCTAGCATGTTGTTTAGTGGTTTGAGGCCATGAACAACTTCATTTCAAGTATTATGACTTGTGCGTATGGTCGGAATTGAAATTCAAGAGGTTCGAAGGCAAATTGAAAGGAAAATTCTCATTTCGGAAGCCTTAAGTTGGAGAAATTGACTAAGATTGGAATTCTGAGTAAACAACTTGAATCAGGATCCGAAGGTTCCAGCAGGTTCGTATGATGATTTTGGACTGGGGCGTATGTTCGGATCGGGTTTTGGATAACCCGGGAGCGTTTCAGCGTATATTGTGGAAGTCAACATTTTTGAAGGAATTTCCTAAGTTTGGCTTGAAGCGCATTTCAGTGATATTGATGTTGGTTTGGGATTCCGAGGCTAGGAATAGCTTCGTATGGTGATTCTGGAGTTGGGAGCACGATCGGGAGTGAATTCAGATGTCCGTAGGTTATTTTGAAGTCATTTGGCTAAAGATAGAAATTTGAAGGTTTTTGAAGAATCTGATCGGAAGTGGAAATTTTGATATCGGGGTCGGAATGCTATTCCGAAAGTTGGAACAAGTTCATAATGCCAAATATGACTTGTGTGCATAATTTGGGGTCAATCGGATGTGATTTGACAGGTTTTAGCATCAAATATCGAAGTTGGAGATTTCTAAGTTCATAAAGATTAGATTGGAGAGCGATTTGTTGTTTCAATGTTATTTGATGTGATTTGAGGCCTTGATCAAGTCCGCATTATGTTTTGGAATAGGTTTGTGAAATTGGACGGGGTCCCGGGGGCCTCGGGTGGATTCTGGGCGGTTAACAGATCAATATTTGAAGTTTAAGAAAGCTGAAGTTGCTGTCATCTGGTGTGACCGCATTTGCGAGGCTTTGGCCGCAGGTGCGGCTTTGGGCGCCGCAGGTGCGAGTTTTGGGCTGGAGCTGAGGAGGCCGCAGGTGCGGGAGTTTGGGCGCACCTGCGGGAGCACATGTGCGAAGATTGGACCGCGGGTGCGGAAATGAGGCCTGGGCAGAATGTTTTAAAACGGGAATTTTGGCATTTCTTCTCCTATTTTCCTTTGGTATGAGCGATTGTGGAGAGCTTCAAGGAGGGTCAAGGATCACAAGGAATGTTATTCCAATTCATTTTAAGTTAAATGCATGGTCTAGGTACGGATTTGAGTATTATGAAATGGTGAAAATTATGGAATTTTGAAGAAAATCCTAGAAATTTGGTAATTTGGATTTTAGCCACGAATTGAGCATGAATATTTGAGTAAATTGTATATATGAACTAGTAAAGCTATGTGTAGAGTTCATCTTCGAGAAATTTCGGAATCCGGGAACGTGGGCCTGAGGGCATTTTGGTCAATTCCTTGAGCGGGGATGGAAGTTTATATAATCTGAATTGTTAACGAATATTAGGGTATATTCTCACTGGTTTACTGTTATTTGGATAGTTTGGGGGCGTTGTGCATCAATTGGAGTCATCGGAAGGACTTGGTAGCCGGTTATGGAATTTCGGAGCGAGGTAAGTCTCCTTTCTAACTTTGTGAGGGGGAATTGTCCCCATATGTGAACTAAATGAACATATGCTATTATTTGAGGGGGCTACGTATGCACGAGGTGACGGGAGTCCGTGCGTAGCTACTAATATGCTTATTTCCGGGTAGTCTAGGACCCAATACCATGCCTTACTTGTTGTACCTGTGATCTTGCCAATAATATTAGACCGTTAATATGATCGAAATAGTAATCGAATACCTAAGAAGGTTAGAGTTCATTTTTCTTAATCATTTGGAAAGTGAATTTATTCTTCCTTGAGTAATTGTGTTTCGGACAGATTTTTAATATTTGAAAATCTCATCAAACTTGGCAAATGCATTTTCAGAAATGAGTTAAATACTATTTTCATGTTCACCTAAAGAGAATTTTATCATTATCTTGAGAAGCTATTTTCTTGATAAAAATGCGGATTTATTATGTGAATATGTGTACCTATGAGCACCTGAGTTGCAGGTATGATTCGCGAGCAGGTTAGCCTTATTAGTATTATGTTGACCGCGTCGCATGATCGATTCGCGACCGGGGAAAATAGATGCACCTATGGTTCGAGCCGTTTGAACCTCGGTAGTGCACAATTTATTATTGTTGGTCCGCTCCGTTTGACCCTCTACATTTTCTTGCGCATGATAAATGCTGCGTATTTCCTGTGATTTATACATGTTTATTGGCCTAAGGAAAATTTGAATTGCCAGTTAAAAATGAAGAAGAATTGATGTGTAAAATGTGAAATAAGTTGATATTTCTTATCCCTGATTATTATTTAATTATTTATGATACTCATGCTTAGCACCTCACTTGATTATATTTAACTGACTTATAACAAGTGTCTAATTCGACCTCTCGTCACTACCTCTCTGAGGTTAGGCGGGACACTTACTGAGTACACGTTGTTTTCATACTCATACTACACTTGCTGTGCATTTTATTGCACATGTACCTTCATAGCAAAGTGGCAAACTTGGAGACTTAGACATGCTGCATCATCCGGAGACGACCCGCAGCCGGCATAGTCTTGCTCATATATATTTGTACTTTATTTTAAAGTCCTTGTCCAATTTGTACTTCAGACAAGTTTTGTATAAATGTATAAATTATTAGAAATTGCTCATGTACTTGTGACACCGGGTTATGGGATGTATTTGGGTTGTATTTTATTAAATTGGAAAAATAGACTGTTGCTTTTACTTAATGGATTTTTATCTAGTTGTTA
Organism: Nicotiana undulata; assembly: GCA_005239495.1. NCBI lineage: Eukaryota > Viridiplantae > Streptophyta > Magnoliopsida > Solanales > Solanaceae > Nicotiana > Nicotiana undulata. Next base: position 134,322 of record ML241931.1, read on the forward strand.
TGCATTAAAGTGAAAGGTAACGATTTTGAAAATGTTAAAACAGGAATTTATTTCAACTAATTAATGATTGGCTTGCCTGATAGTGGTTTCTGGCTCCATCACGACCTTATGGATTTTGGGTCGTGACATTATCAAACAATGGATAAGTATATTCAAAGAACTCAACATTCTTTGTCTCAATTATAGTATTGCAATCAAGCACATCAGTTTTTAAAACAAAAAATCTGTATGTAGCACTATGTTCAGCATATCCAATAAGCATGCAATCAGCAGTTTTTGAACCTATTTTTCTCTTTTGAGGTTCTGGAAAAAGAACTTTAGCAAGACACCCCCACACTTTTAAATATTTCAAGTTAGGTTATACCCTTCCACAATTCATACAGAGTTTTGCCAGTTCTTCTATGTGGTATTCTATTTTTTAAGTAACATGCAGATAAAATAGCTTCACCCCACAAATTATCAGGAGCATTAGAACTAACTAACATAGAGTTCATCATCTCTTCAATGTTCTATTTTTTCTTTTAGCTACTCCATTTGACTCAGGTGAATAAGGCGAAGTTACTTCATGAATAATTCCATTATTTTTACAAAATTCATTCAAAGATAAATATTCTCCACCTCTATCGAATCTAATTCTCTTGATTTTTTTACTAAGTTGATTTTCAACCTCAGTTTTATAAGAAATAAAAGCATTAAATGCATCATCTTTATTTCTAAGCAAATACAACTTGGTATATCTAGAAAAATCATCAATGAAAGTCACATAATATCTTTTCCCGCCTCTAGTCATAGTCTGCTTTAAATCGCCTAAATCAGTGTGAATTAAAGATAACAATTCAGTTTCTCTATTTACGGAAAAATAGGTCTTTCTAGTACTTTTAGCTTCAACACGTATTTCACACTTGTTAATATTATTTGAGTCTAAACCGGATATTAATCCTAGTGACTGCATTTTCTTTATATACGCAACATTAACATGTCCTAGTTTAGCATGCCACAAAGAAATTGACTCAACCATATAAGTAGAAGAAGATGTATTTTCATATCTAGTATCAGATATATTAAACATAAATAAACCATGATTACAATATCCATTTCCCACAAAATTATTATTTTTGGTCAATACGATCTCATTATTCTCTAAAGAAACCTTCACTCCAACTTTTCCTAATAACCCCGCAGAAACCAAATTGGTTTGGATATTAGGGACATGCAATACATCACTCAATGCTAGAGTTTTACCAGATGTGAGTTTGAGAAGAATTTTTCCTTTCCCAAGAACGCTAGATGTTTATGAGTCACCAAGATAATAAGTTCTTCTCCTTCCTCATATTTGTCTACACAAATGTGCCTAGTAGCACTAGAGTCTACCACCCAATCTCTCACATTGGCCACATTAATTATTTGGGAAATGACCGCAACAACTATATTATCCGGTTTAGTCAAATTTAAGTTTGACTTAGCGAGATTATCATTTATCCCAACTGTTCTCTTGCATTGAGGTGCATTTTTCTTGAAGGTTTCTGGGCAATTATTTTGTGCAAATTCTAAACTTCCAACCACGAGTGCACGTGTTTGAAAGTGCTGTGTGTAACGACCCGACCGGTTATTTCGTGTATCAGGACCCCGTTCCCCAAAATGAGACTTCCTGTAGCGGCTTATTATGATTTATGACTTGCAGGGACGAGTGGTTCGGGATTCGGAAGTGTTTAGAGTAGTATAGGAACACTTGGTTCTTTAAGGTTGACCTTTAAGGCCAAGTTTGACTTCGGTCAATATTTTTAGTAAACGACATCGGAATCGAGTTTTGACGGTTCCGGTAGCTTCGCATGATGATTTCGGACTTGGGCGTATGTTCGAAATGGGGTTTGGATGACCCGGGAGCATTTCAGCGCCCAATATCGAAATAAGAGTTTCCTTAAGTTTGAAATTTGGTTTGGAACGTGTTTTTGTGTTATCGAGGTCCGAACGGGATTCCGAGACTGGGAATGGTTCCGTTATGTCATCTATGACTTGCGTTGCAAAATTTGGTGTCATTCCGAGTAGTATAGGTCAGTTCGGCGTATTGAAAGCGAATTCTATAACTTTAAGTCCAAAGTTTAATTCAATTTGGTTTTGGGGTCGAATTCTTTGTTTCGTTGTTGTTGTTCACGTTCCAAAAATTCGAGCGAGTCCGTATCATGAATATAGACTTGCCAGTGCCTTTGGATGGGGTCCCGAGGGGCTCGGGTGAGTTTCGGACCCCTCAGAGCTCATTCTAAAACACCAAATTTTTCCCTGTCTGGTTACCTTCTGTGCGATCGCAGGTGCACTAATGCGATCACATATGAGGAGTTGGCAGGGGTGATAAAATGACCTATGTGATCACTCAGGCCTGTCCGCGTCCGCACTGGGTAAAGCTGTGGCCTAGCCCAGCTGTTGCTCTCCGCGATCGCATCCCCCTCCCCCGCGATCGCATAGGCCTAGCCCAGCTAGCCTTCCATGATCGCATGCCCCCTTCCGCGGCCACACAGTGGACCTTTCGGGGTCCTGAGCAGATGGCTTCTGCGATTGCACTGCCCCAGTTGCGATCGCACACAAGGGGCAGCGGGGCAGTGTTAGTTTTAAACATGACTTAGTCCCATTTTAGCCATTTTTCTTCACTTGGGGCGATTTTGGGAGCTTTCAAAGAGGGAATTTCACCTAGCAACTGAGAGGTAAGTGATTATTAATATAATTTAAGTTGAATACTCGAACCTTTAGGTAGATTAACACACTAATTAGAGGAAAATCATGGATTAGATTAAAAACCTAGGTTTTATGAAGATTTTGAGAATTACCAATGAATTTGCCATGGAATCACACAAAAACTATATATTAATGATCCTTAGGTTATGGGTAATTGATTCCTTCGAACATTTTCGGAATCCGAGCGTGCGGGCCCGGGGGTAAATTTTGGGATTTCTTCAAGAATGATGAAATGACTAAGTAAATAGGAGAATTCCATGCTTTTGAGTATAATGTGATATATTTACATAACATTTGATTACTTTCGAGTCCTTGGGTGACACGTTTGGAGTTTCAGGCGCGTTCTTTGTTCGGGAAGTAGATTCGACACGAGGTGAGTCTCCTTTCTAACCTTGTAAGAGGGAATTGTCCCTATAGGTGATCTAAATTCTATGTGTTAATGTTTGTGAGGGTTACGTACGTACAAAGTGACGAGAGTCCGTACGTAGCGGATATTATTATTATGTCCGGGTAGTTAGGACCACATCATGCCTTGTGTTCTTCCTCGTAATGAATTATATGTTATGAATTCATGTTAAATGTAGTATTGTTTCTCTGAGATTTATGGAATTTGATAAGTTGAAGGAATTGTTTATGGGAAGTAATTTTAAAGGAATATTGTGTGTGCATGTGACCGCTTTGCAATTTACATTCCGCGAGCAGAGTGTTATTTCCCCCACTCTCATGGGAGCGGGCCATACGCCACAACGAGATTGAAAGATGTACTTATGGTTTGGGCCGTTCGACCCTCGGCAGTGCACAAATATGATCACTTTATGGCTTAGGCCGGTTGTCCTTATCCTGTATGCGCATGATAAATTGTTGATGATTTCATGGATATTGATTTGACAGATATTTGGGGGGAAATGAAGTAGTAATTGTTTATTTACTTCCAGTATTTATTTGGATTTCAGTGCCTTTAATATTTGCTGCTTTACTACCTTCACATGCCTACCGCTTTCATCATATTCTGTTAAATTATATTGTTGGACCTTAGTTAGTGTCAAGTCGACCTCTCGTCACTACTTCTTCGAGATTAGACGAGATACTCACTGCGTACATATTTATCTATGTACTCATGCTACGCTTCTATACTTAATTGTACAGGTTATGAGGCTGGTGCTTCTGGTTATCAGACCGGAGCTCGATTCTGATTATAGCTGGACCTGACTTCACGGTGAGCTCCTTCTCCTGACGATCCTCGGCAGCACCATGAAGTTTCTTTTGTTATTTCCCGTCTATTTCTTTCAGACTGTGGAACTGTATATTATGTCTTTTGTATATTTTGTTAGTATGCCCGTATGACTTGTGACACTAGTTCCTAGCATACACGTGGTAGCTATTATGGATTACGGTTCTGTATATTTGTTGGCTCGCGCCTCCTTATGACTATTTTTGGTTAAAACTGATTAATTATCCTTTCGATTAATGTTTTTGAGTTTTAAAACCTTGTACATGTTAGAATGTTTAATCAAATAAGGGAAACTCCTTAGTAAATTGAGTGTTGGCTTGCCTGACCCCGATGTTGGGTGCCATCATGACCTGAGTTAGGATTTTGGGTTGTGAAAACATGGTATAAGAGCTCTAGGTTCTCGTAGGTCTCACAAGTCAAGGGCAAACATAGTAGAGTCTTGCGGATCGGTACAGAGACGTCTGTACTTATCTTCAGGAGGCTATAGGGTGTTAGGAAACCTCTCTTTAATCATATTCTATCGTGCAGTCGATGGTTTACTAAAATTCATTCTTCTATTCTCTCACACATGGTGAAGATGTGCGCATCCGACGTTCCAGACCCGAGAAGTGCCGCTACCCCCGCCGTCAGAGGCTGTGGGAGAGGCCGGGGGAGGACACTTACCCTCGGTAGGGGATGAGGGCGTCCCATGGCTATTCCAGTTGCACCACCACCAGAGGATCCTATCATAGAGGAGAAGGACGAGGTGCCCCTAGCAGATCCTGCTCCAGTGGACTTCATGACGGCGCCAGGCTTTCAAGAGGTCATGGGTTGTATGATGCGGTTTATGGACACTACGTCCCAGGCTGGTTTATTTCCAGCAGATCCTACCACTTCTCAGGCGGGAGGGGGAGCCCAGACCCCTACCGCCCAGGAGGCAGGATAGGCAGCAACAATACATCATACCCTGGGTACACTGCCCATGGGTGAGGTTCAGCCTGTAGCAGCAGCACCTGAGTGGGAAGAGCTGCGGTATCAGTTTGAGAAGCTAGAGCAGGGACAGATGTCAGTGACAGACTACGAGGCTAGATTTTCAGAGTTGTCTCGCCATGCACTCATGATACTACCTACTGATGCTGAGAGAGTGCAGAGATTTGTGACTGGGTTGCATCCAGGTATTAGGGCCACCATGGCCCGAGAGGTGGAGATGGGTCCTCCTTATCAGCTCGTGGTGGAGATTGCCCGCAGGATCGAGGGGTATCGGTCGAGGAGCAGGGAGCAGGGGCAGCAGTACAAGAGGGCTAGATTTTATGGAGATTTCAGAGGTTCCCCAGTGAGGGGCAGAGGTCAGTTTGGTAGTGGTCATCCCAGCAGGCCTTCATATTTAGCACCCCCACCACCTCCCCAAGCTGTTCCAGCGAGGGCTTATTTCAGCGCCATGCCAGAGCGTTCCTACCGCCCTCCAGCCATTCAGAGTTCACCTAGTGGTTATTCCAGTCATCCGAGATCCTCCAGCCCCTACTTTAGTGCTATTCCAGAGGGCTCACATCGCTCTCATGCCATTCAAGGTTCTTCTTCAGGGCAACATGCTATGGTACCTAGACGTTGTTATGAGTGTGGGGATCCAGGTCACATGCAGAGGCATTGTCCCAGGCTTTGGGGCAAAGCAGTACCACAGGGTTATCAGCCTATGGGTCCAGCACCAGCAGTCCGACCACTTAGAGGTCGAGGATAGGTCAGCAGGGGTCGTCCTAGAGGTGGAGGCCAGTCAGGGGGAGGTCAGTCAACTCATGTTCACTCTGGTGGAGCTTAGTCTTTTTGTGCTCCAGCTAGATTCTATGCTATACCGGCCAGATCAGATGCAGTGGCCTCAGACGCCGTGATCACATGTATTATTTCAGTATGTGGTAGAGAGGCATCAATGTTATTTGATCCAGGATCCACCTATTCATATGTTTTAGCTTTATTTGCTCATTTTCTAGATGTTCCTCGTGAGTCCTTGGGTTCTCCTATATATGTGTCCACTCTTGTGGGCGATTCTGTGGTGGTAGATCGGGTTTACCGGTCCTGTGTGGTTATATTCTGTGGATTTGAGACCAGAGCGGACCTTTTATTGCTCAACATGGTTGATTTTGAGGTTATTCTAGGGATAGATTGGCTATCGCCTTATCATGCCGTGCTAGATTGCCATGCCAAGACAGTTACTTTAGTCATGCCCGAGTCGCCTAGGCTGGAGTGGAGAGGTTCCTCAGTTAGTGCAGCCAGCCGGGTTATTTCATTCCTGAAGGCTCGACACATGGTCGAGAAGGGTTGTCTGGCATATCTTACTTATGTGCGGGACACTACTGCCGAGTCTCCTACAATTGATTCAGTGCCAGTTGTTTGAGAGTTTGCTGATGTATTTCCTTCAGACCTTCCGGGCATGCCTCCGGATCGAGATGTTGATTTATGTATCAAGGTAGCTCCAGGCACTCAGCCTATTTCCATTCCCCCGTACCGTATGGCTCCGAAGGAGTTGAAGGATAATCTTGAGGAGTTGTTATCTAAGGGGTTTATCCGACCGAGTGTATCGTTGTGGGGTGCTCCAGTCCTATTTGTGCAGAAGAAGGATGGGTCTATGCGAATGTGTATTGATTATCGCCAGTTGAACAAGGTCACCATTAAGAACAAGTATCCTTTGCCGCGCATCAATGATTTGTTTGACCAATTGGAGGGTGCTCGAGTGTTTTATAAGATTGATTTGAGATCAGGATACCATCAGTTGAAGATTCGGGCCTCAAATGTTCTGAATACTGCTTTTTCGTACGAGATATGGCCATTATGAGTTCCTAGTGATGTCCTTTGCCTTGACTAATGCCCCAACAACATTCATGGACTTGATGAATAGGGTGTTCAGGCCGTATATTGATTCCTTTGTCATTGTCTTCATTGATGACATCTTGATTTACTCACGTAGCCGGGGTGAGCACGAGCAGCATTTGAGAGTTGTGCTCCAGACCTTGCGGGAATAGAAGCTATATGCTAAGTTCTCCAAGTGTGAGTTCTGGTTGGATTCCGTGGCATTTTTGGGGCATGTGGTATCCAGAGAGGGTATCAAGGTTGATCCTCAGAAGATTGAGGATGTTTAGAGTTGGTCGCGTCCTACTTCAGCTACACAGATCAGGAGTTTCTTGGGTCTAGCAGGATATTACCGCCGATTTGTGGAGGGGTTTTCTTCTATTGTAGCCCCATTGACTAGATTGACTCAGAAGAATGCCCCGTTCTGATGGTCCGACGAGTGTGAGGCGAGCTTTCAGAAGCTCAAGGCGACATTGACTTCAGCACCCGTTCTAGTATTGCCTTCCAGTTCTGGGATGTATACAATATATTGCGACGCTTCACGCATTGGCTTGGGGTGTGTATTGATGCAGGAAGGGAGAGTTATTGCTTATGCGTCGCGCCAACTGAAGGTTCATGAGAAGAATTCACGATCTAGAATTGGCGGCGATTGTTCATGCTCTTAAGATTTGGAGGCACTACTTGTATGGAGTGCCCTGTGAAGTTTATACAGACCACCGCAGCTTGCAACACTTGTTCAAGCAGAGGGATCTTAATTTGAGGTAGCGCAGATGGCTTGAGTTGCTGAAGGATTATGATATCACCATTCTGTATCATCCGGGCAAGACATCTGCTACCAAGGCAAACGTGGTAGAAGATGCCTTAAGCAGGAAGGTAGAGAGTATGGGTAGCTAGGCCTATATTGCAGCAGAGAAGAGACCTCTAGCCTTGGACAATCAGTCCTTGTCTAATCGCCTGGTGAGGTTAGACCTTTCAGAGCCTCGTCGAGTTTTAGCACATGTGATTGCTCAGTCTTCGTTATTGGGAGAGATTAAGGCTCGACAGTTTGATGATCCGTGCTTAGCAGAGCTTTTGGAGACAGTGATTCAGAGTGGTGCCAAGGAGGTTACTATTGGCGAGGATGGTGTTTTGAGACTTCAGGGCCATTTATGTTTTCCTAATGTAGATGGCCTTAGAAGGAGGATTCTAGAGGAGGCACACAGTTCTCGGTATTCTGTTCATCCTAGTGCTACAAAGATGAATCGTTATTTGAAGCACCATTTCTGGTGGAGGCGGATGAAGAAGGACATTGTGGAGTATGTGGCTAGGTGTCTTAATTTCCAGCAGGTTAAGTGTGAGCACCAAAGGCAGGAGGCCTACTTCAGTAGATGCCCATTCATGAGTGGAAGTGGGAACGTATCACTATGGACTTCGTGGTTGGGTTGCCTCGGATTTGCGGAAGGTTGACGCGGTTTGGGTCATTGTGGATAGGTTTGCCAAATCTGCGCATTTCATTCCAGTGGCTACTACATAAACTTCTGAGAGGTGTGCCTAGAACAACATTCGGGAGATAGTTCGGTTGCACGGTGTGCCGGTGTCCATTATATCAGATCGAGGTCCTCAGTTCACCTCACACTTCTGGAGAGCATTGCATAGTGAGATGGGTACCCAGATAGACCTCAACACAACATTTCACCCTCAAACTGATGGTTAGTCGGAGCGTACAGTTCAGATATTGGAGGACATGCTCAGGGCATGTGTGATTGACTTCGAAGGTCAGTGGGACCAGTTCTTGCCTTTGGCCGAGTTTGCTTACAATAATAGTTATCAGTCCAACATCGAGATGGCTCCATTTGAGGCTTTGTATGGTCGACGATGTCGTTTTCCTATCGGGTGGTTTGAGCCTGGTGAGGCTAAGTTATATGGCACCGACCTGGTGAGAGATGCTTTGGAGAAAGTGAAGTTGATTCAGGAGAGGCTCCGCACAACACGATCTAGACACAAGAGTTACGCGGATCAGAAGGCGCGTGATGTATCATTTACGGAGGGAGATAAGGTTCTGTTGAAAGTGATGTTTTAGACGTCAATACCACACAAGAATATAGGTTAAATGTGTGGTGCCCAATTTTTCGAGTGTTGTCTCACAAGAAGAACCTGGTTCTTCTTTGTGTTCCAACTTCTACTGGTGCGGAATAATAAAAGCAGTAAAGTAAAAACACAAAGATTTTTACGGGGAAAACACCTGGCTCAAAAGGTGAAAAAACCACGACCTACTCCTCAGTAGGATTTGCTCAAACTCTTCACTAAAACTCTGAGCCAAATGGACTTACAAAATAAACTCTTTTGTAATCCTAGGACTAACTCTAATCCCTTTGTATCAACTAGCCTCTAGCTAATTTCTACAAGCTTCAAGTTAACTCTAACTTGAAAAATGTGTACCTATTACAATTGCTTCTAAGTAAGCTAAAAAGATACAATATTAAAACTCCTACTACAATCAACTAGACTCAATACACAAACGATGGAATTGTTTCTTCTAGCTGATTTGTAGCCTTTGTATCGCACAATAATTCTGCTTGCAAAATAACTGGGAATTTTACTTTTAGATCTTGATTCACTTCTATACTTGTGCGTAGAGAAAGCAGAAACACTTCGAATATTTATAGATCCAGTTGTTGAGTTTGTCGTTCAGTTCTAGTCCAACTCTTCCTGGGTGAAAGAGTTCGTGTCAAACTCAACTTCCTTCCTTTGTTACTTTCCTTGCTGAATTCAACTTCTATCCTCTCATCAGTTTGCAACCTTTTCGCATTAGGAGACAATCTCTTAGTTCATTGATACTTCACAATCACAAATATCTCCTATGCATATACGGTTCATGTGCCAGCTATTCAGTTCAATAATGTGTGCTCTGTTGGACCTGTTTCAACTGGTCAGACATTTGTCAATCTTCAAAACTATGCAGTGACTTGGGTCAACAGAAGGTCTCGCCGATGAAAGGCATTATGAGGTTCGGGAAGAAGGGCAAGATGAGCCCGAGGTTTATAGGTCCTTTCGAGGTGTTGAGGCGAGTTGGGGAGGTTGCTTATGAGCTTGGTTTACCTCCCAGTTTATCAGGATTTCATCCGGTATTTCACGTATCCATGCTCCAGAGGTACCACGCCGACTTCTCTCACGTGGTTGATTTCATCACTATTCAGTTGGATGAGAGGTTGGGCTACGAGGAGGAGCCAGTTGCTATTACTGATAGACAGGATTGCCGGTTGAGGTCCAAGAGAGTTTCTGTTGTGAAGGTCCATTGGAGGGGCCACCCAGTCGAGGAAGTGACCTGGGAGTCCGAGGAGGACATGCGGAGCAGATATCCACACTTATTCAGCACTTCAGGTATGATTCTAGACCCGTTCGAGGACGAACGTTTGTTTAAGAGGTGGAGAATGTAATGACCCGACCGGTCAGTTTTGTGTATCAGGACCCCGTTCCCCAAAATGAGACTTCCCGTAGCGGCTTATTATGATTTATGACTTGCAGGGACGGGATGTTTGGGATTCGGAAGTGTTTAGAGTAGTATAGGAACACTTGGTTCCTTAAGGTTGGCCTTTAAGGCCAAGTTTGACTTCGGTCAACATTTTTAGTAAACGACCTTGGAATCGAGTTTCGACAGTTTCGGTAGCTTTGCATGATGATTTCGGACTTGGGCGTATGTTCGGAATGGGTTTTGGATGACCCGGGAGCGTTTCGACGCCCAATATCAAAACAAGAGTTTTCTTAAGTTTGAAATTTGGTTTGGAACGTGTTTTTGTGTTATCGAGGTCCGAACGGGGTTCCGAGACCGGGAATAGTTCCGTTATGTCATTTATGACTTGATTGCAAAATTTGGTGTCATTCCGAGTAGTATAGGTCGGTTCGGCGCATTGAAAGCGAATTCTAGAAATTTAAGTTCAAAGTTTGATTCAATTTGGTTTTGGGGTCGAATTCTTAGTTTCGTTGTTGTTTTTCACATTCCGAAAATTCGAGCGAGTCCATATCATGAATACAGACTTGCCAGTGCCTTTGGACAGGGTCCCGAGGTGCTCGTGTGAGTTTCGGACCCCTCAGAGCTAATTCCAAAATACCTGATTTTTCCCTGTCTAGTTTCCTTCTGTGCGATTGCAGGTGCACTAATGCGATCGGATAGGAGGAGTTGGAAGGGGTGAGAAAATGACTTGTACGATCGCACAATCCTGACCGCGTCCGCACTAGGTAAAGCTGTGTCCTGGCCCATCTGTTGCTCTTCGCGATCGCATCCCCCTCCCCCGCGATCGCATAGACCTAGCCCAACTAGCCTTCCGCGATCGCATGCCCCCTTCCGCGGTCGCACATTGGACCTTCAGGGGTCCTGACCATATGGCTTCTGCGATTGCACTGCCCCAGCTGCGATCGCACACAAGGGGCAGCTAGGCAGTTAGTTTTAAATGGGACTTAGTCCCATTTTAGCCATTTTTCTTCACTTGGGGCGATTTTGGGAGCTTTCAAAGAGAGAATTTCACCTAGCAACTAAGAGGTAACTGATTTCTACTATAATTTAAGTTGAATACTCGAACTTTTAGGTGTATTAACACACTAATTAGAGGAAAATTATGGATTAGATTAAAAAGCTAGGTTTTATGAAAATTTGGAGAATTACCAATGAATTTGCCATGGAATCACACAAAAACTATATATTAATGATCCTTAGGTTATGGGTAATTGATTCCTTTGAAAATTTTCGGAATCCGAGCGTGCGGGCACGGGGTTAAATTTTGGGATTTCTTCAAGAATGATGAAATGACTAAGTAAATACGAGAATTCCATGCTTTTTAGTATAATTTAATATATTTACATAACATTAGATTAGTTTCGAGTCCTTGGGTGACGAGTTTGGAGTTTCAGGCGCGTTCTTTGTCCGGGAAGTAGATTCGCCACTAGGTGAGTCTCCTTTCTAACCTTGTAAGAGGGAATTGTCCCCATAGGTGATCTAAATGCTATTGTTAATGTTTGTGGGGGATACGTACGTACAAAGTGACGAGAGTCCGTACGTAGCGACTATTATTATTATGTCCGGGTAGTTAGACCCACATCATGCCTTGTGTTCTTCCTCGTACTGAATTATATGTTATGAATTCATGTTATATGTAGTATTGTTTCCCTGAGATTTATGGAATTTGATAAGTTGAAGTAATTGTTTATGGGAAGTAATTTTAAAGGAATATTATGGGAGCGGGCCGTACGCCACAACGAGATTGAAAGATGTACTTATGGTTCGGGCCGTTCGACCCTCGGCAGTGCACGAATATGATGACTTTATGGCTCAGGACGGTTGTCCTTATCCCGTATGCGCATGATAAATTGTTGATGATTTCATGGATATTGATTTGACAGATATTTGGGGGGAAATGAAGTAGTAATTGTTTATTTACTTCCAGTATTTATTTGGATTTTAGTGCCTTTAATATTTTCCACTTTACTACCTTCACATGCCTATCGCTTTCATCATATTCTGTTAAATTATATTGTTGGACCTTAGTGAGTGTCAAGTAGACCTCTCGTCACTACTTCTTCGAGATTAGACGGGATACTCACTGGGTACATATTTATTTATGTACTCATGCTATGCTTCTGTACTAAATTATACAGGTTCTGAGGCCGGTGCTTCTGGTTATCAGACCGGAGCTTGATTTTGATTATAGCTGGACCTGACTTCACGGTGAGCTGCTTCTCCTGACGATCCTCGGCAGCACCATGGAGTTTCTTTTGTTATTTCCCGTCTATTTCTTTCAGACTATGGAACTGTATATTATATCTTTTGTATATTTTGTTAGTATGCCCGTAGGACTTGTGACACTAGTTCCTGGCACAGACGTGGTAGCTATTATGGATTACGGGTTTGTATATTTATTGGCTCGCGCCTCCTTATGACTATTTTTGGTTAAAACTGATTAATTATCCTTTCGATTAATGTTTTTGAGCTTTAAACTTGGTACATGTTAGAATGTTTAATCAAATAAGGGAAACTCTTTAGTAAATTGAGTGTTGGCTTGCCTGACCCCGGTGTTGGGCGCCATCACGACCTGAGTTAGGATTTTGAGTCGTGACACTGTGGAACCTTGGGAAGATACCGGCCTTAACGATTTGCACCTAGTCAGGCCGAAATCGCTTTCAAGGCAGTGGCTTGCCACGACACAGTATTTTTGATAAGTTATTCTTATTTCCTTGTTGTTCTTACTCAATATTATCTACTCATTTTTCTTACAATTTGAAAGCGATTTCATATATAATATTGACTAATGCCCACCACTTTGAACAAAACATTTCCTAATCTGTCAAAACTTGAGCCTTTATATGGAAATAATTATAAGCATTGGTCCCAGAAATTTTTAATTTTCTTTGAACAATTAGAAGTTGATTATGTTTTGTTTAAACGTCCTCCTACTGATATTGTTGCTGATAGTTCTAATGCTGCTAATATTATTGTTGCTGATGATGCTGCTAAGATTAAATTTGAAAAGGATAATAAAACAGTGAGAGGGCATCTGCTTAACTATATGACTAACCCTCTATTTGATTTGTTTATAAATTATAAATCTGCTAAAGTCATATGGGATAGTTTGGAGAAGAAATATGGTGCTGATGATGCAGGAAAAAAGAAGTATGTCATTGGAAAGTGGATCAAGTTTCAAATGGTTGATGATAAGACGATCATGGAACATGTTCACGAGTATGAGAACTTAACTGCTGATGTTTTGAACGAGGGCAAAAGATGTGTGAGATTCTTCAGGCTAAAGTTTTGCTTGAAAAGTTTCCACCTTCCTGGAGTGATTACAGTAATCAACTAAAACACAAGAAAAAAAACTTAACTCTTCAAGAACTAATCAGTCACATGAGTACTGAGGAAGCAAACCGTCTCAAAGATGAGGAGTCTGAACGACTTAAGGATAAGATGAAATCTCTCTCTCTTAATTCTTCTAAAGCTAACCTTGTGGAATCTTCTAGTACTTTTGTGAAAGACATGTTTAAAGGAAAACAGAAGAAAGGCCAAAAAAAAGGACATGTGAAGAAGCAGAATTACTTCAATAAGCCAGAGGGCCATATTCAAAAGTCGAAAGGACCTTGCTATGTCTGCAGAAAAATTGGTCACAAGGCTTTCCAGTGCAACAAGAGACAAGGACAAAGCTCAAAGAATGGAGGAAAAGATTCAGTCCAAGCTAACCTTACTGAGGGTAGTGATGTCATTGCTGTTGTGGTTGTTGAGGCAAACATGGTGGCTAATAGGACTGACTAGATACTGGACACAGGCGCTTCAAGGAATCTTTGCGCCAACAAAGAGCTGTTTCACGACTTTGAGTAATCTGCTGATGGTGAGTATGTCTACATGGGTAACTCCCCTACAACTGGAGTTATGGGTAAAGGAAAAACTCTTCTTAAATTAACTTCGAATTGTAAGAAAAATGAGTAGATAATATTTACTACGAACAAGAAGGAAAGAAGAATAACTTATCAAAAATACTTTGTCGTGGCAAGCCACTGCCTTGAAAGCGATTTCGGCCCGACTAGGTGCAAATCGTTAAGGTCGGTCGCTCCCCAAGGTTCCACAACACCTCCAAACACGTGCACTCGTGGTTGGAAGTTTAGAATTTGCACAAAACAATTGCCTGGAAAGAAGAGAGGATGAAGGTATTTTATGTAGCTATTACAAATATTAAAAATATTGTAGGAAGAAAGTGATGATTAGCAAGACGAATTCTTGGTTAAGAATTGAGTGAGTATGATGGTTAATCCATAACCTATTTATAGGCATTTAAGGAGGTTGCATGTATGACAAGTGTCGAGAGTCTTTTGACTATTGTCCCATTATATTAGTCCACTTGGCTCCAATATTGACAAGTGTATCTTGTCTTCCATTCATGAAGACGCATGGTAGACATGCATAGCCATTCAACACTTGGCTTTAAGGCTTCATGCAAGAGGCCACTTGGAAATAGATAGGACATGTGAGAAATAAATAAAAAAACTCATGGCTATTGGTTGTAAATGGATTTTTCAAAAGGAAATTTTTGACTTTGAATTATGAATAATTCCAACAATCCCCCACTAATGCAAAGACAAAAATATAACATTCTGGGCAAAAGAAGAAACATGTACTTAAGTGTAAATATCTTTCGATTTGAATTGACACGTAGTGAAATGAGGAAACAACTAACATCCACAAAGTGAAGTACTCTTGAACTGAATGGACAATAGCTGAGACCCCCACAACACATACTATAGCCTTAATTTTATGCAAATTCCGCGATACTAACAAAGTGATTTTATGGTCATGCACATACCTTGGGTCTCATGAGCGCTCTAGAAAGACATCCCAAGTCTTTCATAAAAGGGGACCGCACATTTACACTCACGTAGGTGATTCCATCAAGTCTATCTACACATAGACTACCTTAAGGCTATGGAATAATTAAGAGTAAAATAAGCTCAACCTTATAAAGCACTACCACACGCCATAGGGATAGGAAATGTAGTGCATATTGAGGTCTCATATGGATTCGTTGGACCACAAACGGGTATCCACCATACTTCCTCAATCCATGGGCTTTAGCCCTATCCCCCTCGACGTTTCAAGGATAACTCTCCTTGACAAGCCCTTGGTTAAAGGATCCGCCAAATTTCTTTTGGATCTTACATATTCCAAGGAAATAACACCATGTTTCAATAACTGTTTTACCGCACCATGCCTAATGCGGATATGTCTTCTTTTTCCATTGTACACACTATTTTTGGCAATTTCAATTGCCTCCTGTGAGTCACAATGTAGAGAAACTGGTGAAGCTTGTTTCCCCACAAAGGCACATCTGCCAATAAGTTTCTCAACCACTCGACTTCTTGTCCTGCCAACTTAAGGGCAATGAATTCAGACTCCATAGTAGATCGTGCTATACAAGTCTGTTTTGAAGACTTCCATGAAATAGAACCTGCTCCCAAAGTAAACACATAGACACTGGTGGAGCTAACTTCATCATTGCCAGTAATCCAGTTTGCATCACAAAATCCTTCTAAAACAGCAGGAAATTTATTGAAATGCAGACATCAATCTATAGTACCTCTCAAATACCTTAGCAAACGATGAAGAGCATTCCAATGTTCACTACTAGGGTTATGAGTATATCTACTCAATCTACTAACAACATAAGCAATATCAGTTCGTGTATAATTCATGAGAAACATCACACTACCAATTATTTTAGCATACTCGATTTGATAAATACTAGATTCCTTATTCTTTTTCAAGTGTATGCTAGGATCATAAGGAGTTCTCACAGGTGCTACATCAAAATAATTAAACCTTTTCAACATTTTCTCAATATAATGAGACTGAGACAATGAAAAACCATGAGAAGTTCTTATGATTTTAACCCCTAAAATCACATCTGCTTCTCCAAGATCTTTCATTTCAAATTTAGAAGACAAGAAATTCTTAGTCTCATTAACGACATTCACATTTGGGCCAAATATTAACATGTCATCCACATACAAACATATAATAACACAATTGGATCTTATCATCTTGGAATAAACACAAGTATCAGATGCATTAACAACAAAACCATTACCCACTAATTTGCTATTAAGCTTTTCGTACCATTGCTTAGGTGCCTGCTTTAGACCATACAAAGACTTTCTCAATTTGCAAACTTTATTCTCCTGTCCTAGGATCATAAATCCCTTAGGTTGAGACATATAGATTTCTTCCTCTAAATCACCATTTAGGAAAGCCGTTTTCACATCCATTTGATGTATCACTAAGTTATGAATAGAGGCTAAAGCAACAAGAGTTCTAATAGTCGCTATCTTAGTCACAGGAGAATAAGTGTCAAAGTAATCAAAGTCTTTCTTTTGGTTAAAACCCCTAATAACAAGTCTAGCCTTATATTTCTCAATTGTACCATCAGGTCTTAATTTCTTCTTAAATATCCACTTGCTACTTATGAGTTTACAACCTTTAGGCAAATCAGACAAGTCCCAAGTGTGATTAGAAACTATAGAGTCTAATTCACTTTTAATGGCCTCTTTCCAAAAATTAGCATCTATTGACCTCATTGCTTCACTATATGTCTTAGGGTCTTCTTCTATTAAATAGATTCACACTAATTCATCCCTAAATATATCAAGATCAATATTTTCAGTCAAGAAAGTAGTAATAAAGTCAGGACCAAAGCTAGCTTCAATTCTACGCCACTTACTTCTTCTAAGTTTATTTTTATGCTCATTAGTAGTAACATTAGAAGAAGGCACAATATGAGAGTTAACAAACATAGATGTAGAAGAATTATTCGGCACATCACTAGGCACATTATTTTTCAATGGAAAAACATGCTCAAAAAATTCTGCATCTCTGGATTCACAAATAAAACTATCATTCAAAGACATAAATATATATGCAGCACTATTTTGAGCATAACCAATAAAAATAGCATCAAAAGTTTTGGGTCCAATAGTTACTTGTTTAAAATCAGGTAGACCAACCTTAGCCAAACACCCCCACACTTTCAAAAATTTTAAGTTAGGGGCAAACCCTTTCCATAAATCATATGGAGTTTTATCTAACTTCTTATGAGGGACTTTATTAAGAACATAACATGCAGATAAAATAGCTCCCCCCCCCCCCCCCCCATATTATCAGATAAACCCGAACTCAAAAGCATAGAATTCATGATTTCCTTAAGGGTTCTATTTTTCCGTTCGGCTACACCATTTTGTTGGGGAGTATAGGGAGCACTAATCTCATTTATAATACCATTTTCCTCACAAAAGGCTTCTATAGTATTAGTATTATATTAAACACCCCTGTCAGACCTAAGTCTCTTAATTTTTCTGTCTAATTGATTTTCTACTTCTGCCTTGTATTTTAAAAAGCAAGCTTTCAACCTCATCTTTTGACTTAAGAAGATATACCTTAATGTATCTAGAAGAGTCATCTACAAAGGTGATGTAGTATTTCTTTCCACCTTTACTAATAGTGTTCTTGAAATCTGCTAAGTCTGAATGTACTAGTTCAAGCAATTCTATTTTTCTACTAGTTACATTCTTAAAAGGCTTTTTGGTATGTTTTGCTTCTACACAGACATGACACTTAGAAAAATTATCAACATTAACTGCAGGAATTAATTCCATTTTTCTAAGTCTTTTAATAGAAGCAATATTAACATGACCTAGTCTACCATGCCACAAATCAATAGACATAGCAATATAAGCAGAATTGAAAGTACTAACATTATTAGCAATCTCTTGAGCGATGTTCAGTACAAATAAACCCCCACTAAGGTAACCCTTTCCAACAAAGTCTCCCCCATGAGAAATAACAACTTTATCAAATTCAAAAACAAGTTTAAGGCCTACCTTGTTGAGAAGCGCACCAGAAACTAAGTTTCTACGAAGGGTACATACAGAACATTGTTCAAAGCTAAAGTTTTACTAGAAGTTAATTTAGGAAGAGTTTTTCCTTTACCCATAACTCCAGTTGTAGTGGAGTACCCACGTAGACACACTCACCATCAGCAGATTCCTCAAAGTCGTGAAACGGCTCCTTGTTGGCGCAAAGATGCCTTGAAGCGCCTGTGTCCAGTATCCAGCCAGTCCTTTTAGCCACCATGTTTGCCTCAACAACTACAACAACAATGACATCACCACCCTCAGTAAGTTCAGCTTGGACTGGAGCTTTTCCTCCATTGTTTGAGCTTTGTCCTTGTCTCTGGTTGCACTGGAAAGCCTTGTGACCAATTTTTCTGCAGACATAGCAAGGTCCTTCGACTTTTGAATATGGCCCTCTGGCTTATTGAAGTAATTCTGTTTCTTCACATGTCCTTTCTTTTGGCCTTTCTTCTGTTTTCCTTTAAACCTGTCTTTCACAAAAGTACTAGAAGATTCCACAAGGTTAGATTTAGAAGAATTAAGAGAGAAAGATTTCATCTTATCCTTAAACCGTTCAGACTCCTCAACTTTGAGACGGTTTGCTTCCTCAGTCCTCATGTGACTAATTAGTTCTTGAAGAGTTAAGTTTTTCTTCTTGTGTTTTAGTTGATTCCTGTAATCACTCCAAGAAGGAGGAAACTTTTCAAGCAAAACATTAGCCTGAAGAATCTCACACATCTCCATGCCCTCGTTCAAAACATCAGCAGTTAAGTTTTCATACTCGTGAACCTGTTCCATGATCGGCTTATCATCAACCATTTGAAACTTGATCCACTTTCCAACGACATACTTCTTTTTTCCTGCGTCATCAACACCATATCAATAGGAGGACCGTTAAACAAAACATAATCAACTTCTAATTGTTCAAATAAAATTAAAATTTTCTGGGACCAACGCTCATAATTATTTCCATCTAAAGGCTCAAGTTTTGACAGATCAGGAAATATTTTGTTTAAAGTGGTGGACATTAGTCAAGAATCTCAAAGAGGGCCTTTAACAAGATGTCAAGATAAAGTGTTGCCAAACAATGTCATTAGACATCAAGTGCAAGTAAAGAAGTTGTTAATTGGGATGGAAGAGCTCAAGGATAAAGGATATGAATTGGCTAGACATTACAATTTTTTTATGGCCCAAGTTTCTGTCCAAGAAGAGGAGGATTGGATCCCAAGAGATATGCTTTGAAGAAGGTCTTAGTCAGTCAACTTTTGAACCAATTTGGCACCTAAAATGTGTCCAAACTTGCAGCCCATGAAGTCCTACATAAAGCCACGTTTTCATAGCATAAAAAGGACTTACTTGATATCCAAGAAGGATATAATAGTCGTGCTAGATGTTGAGTGCAAGTTTGTGCTAAGTTGCTTGCCAATTTCCTTCAAGATTTTCAAGATTTTCAAGATTCTTTCCAAGATTGGTTTGAGACTTATTTCCATAATTATGAGATTATATTTATTGCTTTCCTAGTTATTTAAAGTTATGTTTTCCTTTTACTAAAACTTTGGAATTACTTTCCAAGAATGACTTGGTTTTTGCCTCCTAGTATTTGTTTTTCCTAAGGTAGTTGGACTTGTTGTCCAAAGTAGTTTAGGACTTTATTTCCTTATTTTTAGGTACAATTTCGAGACCCCTCTCTATATAAAGGGTGTTTTTTTTAGACGTAGATTATTATAGACAATATCAATACAAATTGTGAAATTTTTCTTGCACTCTTGTGTGTGACTACTCTTGGATTTATTCTTCAACCTTCAAGACTCAACTTAAGGTGGTAAGATTAAACCCTTTTCGAAATCTTAGATCGCTTATAGGTATTCAAGAAAGGTGATAAGTTTAGGCTTATTGTTTTTTTTGTTATTCTAAAGGGCCGGGTTTCACAATCTATCTCTTGTTTTTAAGTCTCTACCAAAGGCGATTAGTTCTTCATTAGCTAATTGTTGTTGCTAGGATTCAACTTCAAGAATATACTTCTTGAATTCAAGAAACTCTTTCTTGAATTCAATCTATCTTTAGTTTTCCGTCTTTTTTTTTTATTTTTTTATTTTTTTTAGTTCCGCACGTTTCTTGATTTCTTTAGCAATTCTTGGACCCCTATCGTGTTGTTATCATGGTTGAAGGAAGTAAACAGGAAATATAGAAGTACTTGAACTCAAGTGAACATGCTGGTTAAAGTAACAAACAAGAAGAGTGAAACTTAGACATGTTGATCAGGCAGTAAACAGAGTTAACTACGCAGTAGCTATACTAGTACGGAAAGAAATAGCCTTAATAAAAGTAAAGAAATAAGGAGCACATAGGTTTGAATTTCTAATGACATTGAGATAGGAACATACCTGTTAAAGAAGCAAAATCATAAAGTAAAGTATGCAGGATTCAACAGTCTAGCCTTGGCTTTCAGTGTAACGACCCGGTATGTCGTTACATAAAACCTGCATTATAATTACTGTTATTGACTTGTCATAGGTTGGTTATACTGTTATTGATGTGTTAGAGTTGGTAGGCTTGAAATCAGAATGGTTGTAGTGAGAGTTTAGTCACTTAGTGTTTAAAAATGGGATTATAGTTGGAAGAGTCAACTGAGAGTTGACTTATTGGTAAACGACCTTGGAATGCAGATTTTATGGCTTAGATAGCTTCGTTTGGTGATTTGGGACTTAGGAGTCTGTTCGGAATATTTTTGTAATGTCCGGTGTAGAATTAGGCTTGACTTGGCGATAGTTAGTTTTTGGTGATTTCCGGAAGTTGGAACAGGTTTGTAATGTCATTTAGGATATGTCTGCAAAATTTCAGGTCAATCGGAGTTGTTTTGGATAGTTTCGGCATCGTTGGTGGATTTTAGAAATTTGAAAGTTCTTAGGCCTGAATCCGACGTGATTTTGGTGTTTTGATGTTAGTTTTGGTGTTCCGAGGGTGCAACTAAGTTTGAATGATCATATGTGATATGTTGGTATATTTGGTTGGGGTCTCGAGGGGATCTGGATTAATTTCGGGTGATTAACGGACACTTCCGGACTTGAAAAATCTGTTGTTTTTGCTAGTGTGTTGCAGGGTGTAAATTCCTCTATGGGATCGCGGGGTGTCATATGCGATCGCATAGGTCTTTTGCTGAGGCACCGGAATTTGTTCTGTGAGATCACAGGTGAAGTGGTGTGATCGCGGAGTAGAGCAGGAGGAAGTAGTGTGATCGCGTGTGAGTGGGTGCGACCGCACAGGGGCCTGGGCGCGTGAGGAAAAAGGTAGCTAGTGCATTGTGCGATCGTGTGCACTGTGCTGCGATCATGTGAGGGAGTGGAGAAGACCCTATGCGAATGCGCCTTGAAGCGTGTGAATGCACAGGGTATTTTATTAATAATCTGGGCAGTATTAAATTAAACTCTCTGCGACCATAACCTAATTTTACACCATTTTTGTACGGAAAGAGAGCTTTTGAGGCGATTTTGAAGAGGGAAAATCAGTGTGCTTCATAGAGGTAAGTATTTTGGACCTTAAAACCCAATTATAGGTGATTAAGGAAAATTATTTCAGTGTTTAATTCATGAAAATCAGGAGAAAAAGGTGGGGTTAGGGCTTGAGATTATGAGACCTTTAGGGTCGATTTGAGGGGTCAAACGAACTCTGATTTTAGCGTTCTTTATATGTACGGACTCGAGAGATGATGAAGAACATTTTGGTATAAAATTTGTCGAGTTCCGAGACACGGGCCCGAGGGTCGGTTTTGACCGATTTCGGGTTTTGTGCTTAAAATCAATATTTTTCAATTGGAATTCATTCCTTAAGCATAATTTGATGATAAAAATCTGAACTTGGTAGATTTGGAGCATTCAGAAGTTGATTCGAAAGGCAAGCGTATTGCAGAATAGTTTTTGGGCTAGTTTAAGGTAAGTAATGTCTTTAAATCCTATCATGAGGGTATGAAACCCCGGACTTTACATCCTTTCACGGATTTTGGAATGCAAAGATTGGAACTTTGGAGATATATTACTTTTTAGGAAACTATTGAGTTGCGAAACCGATTTTAAAGCCTATGCTTAATAGTATTGATATATATTTGATATAATTTGGGCTGTAAGCCATGTTTGGGGCCTAGTGCCGAACTGTTTACCCCTTGGGAGCTGTTTTTACTATTTTCCTCACTTGATATGGTATGATTTTAACTCAGTATTTTCTAGATAATTGTTTTGACACTCAGAGTATTTTGATACTATTTATTGAAAATGAAACACTATTTTTGGGTCGAGAACCCGGTATATTTATGGCCTGAAAGGCATGTTGAGAGTGTTTGACTAACTGAGGCTGCGGGCTATTATTGTGATAATGTTGTGATATGAGAGAGGACGAGGGCCAATATTGTGAGTGATTTATGCCATGATGTTTCTTGTTATAGCGCTTGGGATGTAGGAGCCCCTCTGGAGTCTGTACGCAACCCCAGTGAGCGCAGGTACCTACTGAGTGCGAGTGATGCCCGCGGGGCTGATACTGAGTGATGGTGAGGTTGCCTGATGGGCTGATACTGAGTGACTGTGAGGTTGCCTGATGGGCTGATACTGAGTGATGGTGAGGTGTTGAGGGAAATTGTTATGAGAACTGATTATGGCCCGAGAGGTAGATTTATGATAATTTTACTTAGTTTTTTACTACAATTCACTTCGTTTTTCAAACTGACTTTTACTGAGATATAATGAAATTATACTTTTTTCAAAGGATTTCTAGAAATTTGTTTTCGAACTTATGTATTTGGTGAATACTTTATGGTGACTTGGCATTTTTACTATTTTTGTGAATTGGTTTATCTGTGTTGTGTGTTTCGTATTTCTCAGACTTAGATTTATTTTCATTTACTACTGAGTTGGCGTACTCATCATTACTCCCTGTGCCTCTATTCACAGATCCAGGTACTGGCTTGGAGCAGTAGCTGTCTCTGTTCATTAGCAGCAATTTTACGGGATTTCGAGGTAGCTGTCCAGCGTCCACAGCTTCTCCATTTCCCTTCCTTATTTAGTTTTAGCATTTCATTCCTAGACATTAGTAGAGTTAGTTTTATTTCGTAGATGCTCGTGACCATGTTGACTCCAGTCTTGGAAGGTTTTGTTTAGAGTTATTTAGACTATTATTGGGGCGCTAAGACTTCAAGAAAATTATTTTATGCTATGTTTGCTATTTATTATTGAATTGTGAATTACTATAATGGAACAAATGCGTAGTAATGTGATGGTTGGCTATCCTAGTTCCACGATAGGCGCCATCACGACCTGTTAGGATTTGGGGTCGTGACAAGTTGGTATCACAACTCTAGGTTACATAGGACTCAACGATCATGAGCAGGTTCAGTAGAGTCTTGCGATCAGTACGGAGACGTCTGTACTTATCTTCGAGAGGCAGCAGAACTCTTAGGAAACATCTCTATTTTTCTTGAACTCTTTCGTGCCAATCTATTGATTCTTGAAATCTAAACTTACATTGTTTCATTCTCTCACAGATGGTGAGGACACGCAATACTGATCAGGGTGACCAGACACCAGCCAGACCCACAAGGGGTCGGGGCCGTAGTGGAGGTAGGGTACCAGCCCGTGCAGCAGCCGGGACAGTACCCCAGGATCCCCCTATCGTTCAGGATCAGGTTCCCGCCGATGGTGCTCCAGCGGGACAGGCTCAGGCACCGGCAGTGCCTATTGTTATTCCGGGTCTTCAGGAGACCCTGGATCAGATATTGATGGTGTGTTCCAGTTTAGCTCAGGCAGTTGCTATGTCCACTACTACCACTGCAGCTCAGACCGGGAGAGGCAATCAGACTCCAGCTGCCCGGGCACCTGAGCAGGTTGTACGGGGTATTCAGACACCGAGAGCAGCCCCATCTCAGCCGGTTGCCCCAGTTTAGGACTATGTGGTTCAAACTATGCCCGAGGATGAGCAGCGTAGGCTGTAGAGGTTCAGCAGACTTAAGCCTCTGACTTTCAGCGGCACAGAGGGCGATGATGCCCAAGGTTTTCTAGATAAATGCTAGAGAATATTGCGTACTGCGGGTATTTTGGAGACCAGTGGGGTCTCATTTGCTATATTTCAGTTTGCGGGTGCTACTTTCACTTGGTGGGAGGCCTTCGAGAGGCGTAGGCCGGTTGGTTCAACACCACTCACATGGCAGCAGTTCTCCACGATCTTTTTGGAGAAGTATGTTCCTCAGTCCCACAGAGAGGAGCAGCGTAAACAGTTTGAGCAGCTGCGCCAAGGAGAGTTGTCAGTTACTCAGTACGAGATAAGGTTTTTTGAGTTGGCTAGACATGCTTCTGAGTTTGTCCCTACTGATAGGGAGAGGATTAGGAGGTTTGTATATGGTCTTACTTATCAGCTTCGGATCTTGATGACCAGAGAGAGAGAGAGTGTCTGAGCTACATTTGAGCAGGTATTTGACATTGCTCGGGACATTGAGTCGGTTCGTAGGAAAGAGCGTGAGGAGAGGGAGGTCAAGAGGCCTCGGGGATTAGGTAGCTTCAGTGGTGCCCCTTTTAGAGGGCAGTTTCAGCACAGCAGAGGTCGTTCATTTAGACCTCCACAGCCAGTTCGCCAACTTACAGTGGTGTATCTTTGGGGCAGGGTCCTCGCAGTTCCCATCAGGGACGTTCATCTTTTAGTGCCCTTCCAGCTCAGAGCTCCGCTCGAGCATCATCTTATCAGGGTTCTTCTATGCATGGTTTGTCTGGAGATATCATGGCGGCAGCGGTTCTCGTCAGTTTTCATCTCTAGCTCCAGGTAGTTGTTATGAGTGTGGAGAGTTCAAACATGAGTGGAGGCAGTGTCCCCATCGTCCTAGTAGCTCATCTCAGTGGAGGGGTCAGCCAGTGGAGGAGGCTACTTGGGAGACCGAGCGGGAAATGCAGAGCAGATATCGTCACTTGTTTGAAGCTCCAGGTATGTTTCTAGACCCGTTCGAGGACGAACGTTTGTTTAAGAGGAAGAGAATGTAATGACCCGGTCTGTTTTTACATATAACCTGCATTATAATTAACGTTATTGACTTGTCATAGGTTGGTTATACTGTTTTGATGTGTTAGAGTTGGTAGGCTTGAAATCGGAATGGTTGTAGTGAGAGTTTAGTCACTTAGTCTTTAAAAATGGCCTTATAGTTTGAAAAGTCAAATGAGAGTTGACTTATTGGTAAACAACCTCGGAATGCAGATTTTATGACTCGAATAGCTTCGTTAGGTGATTTGGGACTTATGAGTGTGTTCGGAATATTTTTGTGATGTCCGGTGTAGAATTAGGCTTGAATTGGCAAAAGTTAGTTTTTGGTAATTTCCGGTCGGCAGTGGAAAATAGGCTATTAGGGCCGGAATGGAATTCCGAAAGTTGGAACAGGTTCGTAATGTCATTTTGGATATGTCTGCAAAATTTCAGGTAAATCGGAGTTGTTTTGGATAGTTTCGGCATCGTTGGTGGATTTTAGAAATTTGAAAGTTCTTAGGCTTGAATCCGACGTGATTTGGGTATATTGATGTTAGTTTTGGTGTTCCGAGGGTGCAACTAAGTTTTAATGATCATATGTGATGTGTTGGTATGTTTTGTTCGGGTCCCGAGGGGCTCGGGATTGATTTCAGGTGATTAACGGACACTACCGGACATGAAAAATCTGTTGTTTTTGCTGGTGTGTTGCAAGGTGTAAATTCCTCTATTCGATCGCCGGGTGTCATATGCGATCGCATAGATCTGTTGGTGAGGCCCCGGAATTTGTTCTGTGCGATCATAGATGAAGTGGTGCGATTGCGGAAGTGGAGAGGGAGGAAGCAGTGCGATCGCGTGTGAGTGGGTGCGACCGTACAGGGGCCTGGGCGCGTGAGGGAAAAGGTAGCTAGTGCGTTGTGCGATCGCGTGCACAGTGCTGCGATAGCATGAGGGAATGGAGAAGACCCTGTGCGAACGCGTCTGGGAGCGTGCGAACGCACAGGGTATTTTATTAAAAATCTGGGCAGTATTAAATTAAACTCTCTGCGACCATAACCTAATTTTACACCATTTTTTTACGGAAAGAGAGCTTTTGAGGCGATTTTGAAGAGGGAAAATCAGTGTGCTTCATAGAGGTAAGTATTTTGGACCTTAAAACTCGATTATAGGTGATTAAGGAACATAATCTCAGTGTTTAATTCAGCAAAATCGGTAGAAAAAGATGGGGTTAGGGCTTGAGATTATGAGACCTTTAGGGTTCGATTTGAGGGGTCAAACAAACTCTGATTTTAGCGTTCTTTATATGTACGGATTCGAGAGATGATGAGGAACATTTTGGTATAAAAATTTTCGAGTTCCGAGACACAGACCTGGGGGTCGGGTTTTGACCGATTTCGGGTTTTGCGCTTAAAATCGATATTTTTCAATTGGAATTCATTCCTTAAGCATAATTTTATGATAAAAAAATCGGAACTTGGTAGATTTGGAGCATTCAGAAGTTGATTCAAAAGGCAAGCGTATTGCGGAATAGTTTTCAGGCTAGTGTGAGGTAAGTAATGTCTTTAAATCCTATCTTGAAGGTATGAAACCCCGAACTTTACATCCTTTCACGGATTTTGGAATGCAAAGATTGGAACTTTGGAGATATATTCCTTTTTAGGAAACTATTGAGTTGCGAAACCGATTTTAAAGCCTATGCTTAATAGTATTGATATATATTTGATATAATTTGGGCTGTAAGCGATGTTTGGGTCCTAGTGCCGATCTCTTTACCCCTTGGGGGATGCTTTTACTATTTTCCTCACTTGATATGTTATGATTTTCACTCAGTCTTTTATTGATTATTGTTTTGACACTCAGAGTATTTTGATACTATTTATTGAAAATGAAACACTATTTTTGGGTCGAGAACCCGGTATATTTATGGCATGAAGGGCATGTTGAGAGTCTCTGACTGAGTGAGGTTGCGGGCCATTATTGTGAGGATGTTGTGATATGAGAGGGGCCGAGGGACAATATTGTGAGTGATTTATGCCATAATATGGCTTGTTATAGCGCTTGGGCTGTAGGAGCCCCTCCGGAGTCTGTACACACCCCCACTGAGCACAGGTACCTACTAAGTGCGAGTGATGCCCGCGAGGCTCATACTTAGTGACTGTGAGGTTGCCTGATGGGCTGATACAGAGTGATGGTGAGGTGCTGAGGGAAATTGTTATGAGAACTGATTATGGCCCGAGGGGCAGATTTATGATAATTTTACTGAGTTTTTGACTACAATTCACTTTGTTTTTCAAACTGATTTTTAGTGAGAGTTTTACTGAGATATAATGAAATTATACTTGTTTCAAAGGATTTCTGGAAATTTGTTTTCGAACTTATGTATTTGGTGAATACTTTATGGTGACTTGGTGTTTTTACTGTTTTTGTGAATTGGTGTATCTGTGTTATGTGTTTCGCATTTCTCAGACTGTGATTTATTTGCATTACTAGTGAGTTGGTGTACTCATCGTTACTCCATGTGCCTCTGTGCACAGATCCAGGTACCGGCTCGGAGCAGTAGCTGTCTCTGTTCGTTAGTAGTAGTTTTACGGGATTTCGAGGTAGCTGTTCAGCCTCCACAACTTCTCCATTTCCCTTCCTTATTTAGTTTTAGCATTTCATTCCTAGACATTAGTAGAGTTAGTTTTATTTCATAGATGCTCGTGTCCATGTTGACTCCAGTCTTGGGAGGTTTTGTTTAGAGTTGTTTCGACTATTATTGGGGCGCTAAGACTTAAAGAAAATTATTTTATGTTATGTTTGCTTTTTATTATTGAATTGTGAATTACTATAATGGAACAAATGTGTAGTAATGTGATGGTTGGCTAGCCTAGTTCCACGATAGGCGCCATCACGACCTATTAGGATTTGGGGTCGTGACATTCAGCCGGCTAGACAAGCAATGAGTAAAAGTAGTAGAAAGAGAGATGAGAGAAAGTGTGTGTGTGTGTGTGTGTGTTTTGAACTACTGTCCGTGTTTGAGAGGCAGAAGAAGAATTTATATATAGCACTTAAGAGGTGAATCAAAATAATAAAAGAATCACAGTTCAATCAATTAGGAGCAATTAATCAGTCACAGAATTAATTCCCCTAGGGGAGTCCGGAATAGACCCCTTAATTGGGGGGGGGGGGGGGGGGGGGGGGGGAAGGGTAATAAACTAAAGGTCACAACAAGGGGTTTAATTAAGGCAAAGAATCCATATCAAGCATATAAAGAGTAAGTAGAAATCCCAAAACCATACTGATAAGTAAATAAGGAAAGTATAATCAATTAAGGCCACAAATAAAAAAATAAGTAAAATTTCTGTACACACTGACTTTAACAGGGCAGTTAACAGGAATCAATTAGTAAAAGCTTCAAAGAATACCGATTTTATAGGAGAGACTTATTCAGATTGCCTAATTAAGTAAAACCTCACAGAAATACCGGGTTTAACAAGAAAAGTTGGTTTGAATCATTAATAGAGATCAATTAGGGTAAAAATCCCAAAGAATACTGGATTTAACAGGGAACACATTTAAGTCCAAAAATGGAATAAATTAATACGACTGGCATCACAGTAATAACCAAAATATCGAAACAAAATTGAAGAAATCAATATATCACACAAAATCGTCTAGTGTTTGAGCATATATGCGAAAATTAGTCTAGATAGTGAAGAAACAATTAATTAAACACTAAGAAGCTAGAAAAAACTTTGAAGAAAAGTCTGGAATGAACCCTAGTTTTAGAAAGAGCGACTAAAATGAAATAGTTAATTAAACCAAGAGATCTTTAAAGAAAAACACCTAATAATACTCGAATAACCCCATATCTATAGAGAACTAAGAAGAATCGAACAATAGTGAAACTAGGGTTTTCATAAAATGACAGAGATAAAGGGAATTAGTCAAAAACCCATGGATTCATACTAAAAGCAAGAGGAAATCCATACTCACAAACGAAAGTGGCCTGAGACAGGCCAGTAAACAACTTTTAGGCAAGAACAAGGTTGAATCTCCATGAGATTCTTCTAAGGACTCATGAAATCAAAGAGCCAGGGAGTATAGGAGACCGGTGGTGGTTGAAAAATGCACGGAAACACCATATAAGGGAGTTTCTCGCCGGTGACGGCGATTAGGGTTAGGGTGAGTTGAGAGAGAATTTGGAGAGGTGAGGGAAACGGGTGACGGCGGGACTGAAGAGAATGAGGGGGTCAGGGTTAGTTAGGGATTAATAAGGTAAGTTTAATCGGGGACCGTTGATCAAAAGGATCAACGACCATAATTAAACGAGGTTATTGGTTCGGGTGTATACAGATTGGGCTTAAGGGGTTAGGGCTAGTATATTTGAGGATTTGAGCTAATATTAAAGGGGTTTGGGCTGGTATTAAAAGAGGTTAGGTCTGAAATAAAAAGGGCTATTTGTTTAATAACCAAATAATTGATAATAATTTATAAAATAATTAACAGATTATAAAAAATAATTTTCATGCGTAGAAATGTTTTAAAATAATTACTCAATATTTTAAAAATACAACAAGCTATTTTCTGGTAAAATTATGTAATAATGCATGCATGTGCCATAATTGCAATGTCATTTCAATTGTAACCCAAAATATATAAATATGGATATTTGTGAAATATTTTAAGCTCAACATAAATATAAATAGCATTATTAAGCCATGAAATTGTTATAAAGTCATTTGTGATGCAATTTGTAATTATTTATATAGATAAAATACTGGGATAAATTAATTTAAAATTCCTTAAAATGTATAAATTATGAAATATATCAATTGATGCTAATGCATAGTTTTGAAGGTATATATGCATTTTTAGAAAATATTATAAATAAAAATTAGGTATCAACACCCAGTTGAATTTGGCCGTCTCTGATCGGGAAAATCTGGCCAAGGATCTCGAAATGGTCAAGTCGGAGGCCAAAGTAATTAAAGTCGATGCCGAGGAAATGGTGGTCGTTTACAAGGCTGATGCCGAGGTGGTTCAAGTTCAGGCAAAGGACATTATTGAGCATGCTAAGTGGCAATCTCGAATGGAGGCCCTTTAGGAAATTCATGCTCGGGGCTTTGACTTATAGGATGAGATCGAGAGTGCCAAAGAACATGAAGTCGAGGCCAAAAAACTGGCGTATCCCGAAGACTACGAGGGGTCCGAAGATTTGGGCGAGTCCGAGGGTAGTGGAGATCCCGATGGTAATGTTGCCACGATAAAGACTAGGCCACTTAGGCTTTTGTTTTTTGTATTTTTGTATTTTTGTTGAGGTCGTTTGACCATCGTAAAAAATTTCAGTGGGCTCCTTGGCCCTTGTAAAAAGAATTTTTGATTATGAATATATGGCTTTTTCCCTTCAACAACTTTCGAATTTTTCTTTGCGTTATTTACTTTTATTTTCAATGACCTAAATGCCTTAGCATGAAATAGTTGGGTTTTGTTCATAGACTCAAAGAAACCTCGCCTTCAACTTTATTTCGTTTTAAGGCATCGTGGGGGTTCGGTGTGACCGAAAGTTTTTTCCCCTTAGACGTTTTTAAGTCATAGTCTATCGAGGGTAGCCCTTAGAACCGGTTAAGAAATTTTAAGGCCTTGTTGTTTTTGTTACGGGCCCCGGACAACTCCAAGTCGTGTTTATACGGTCGTAGCCTTTATAGTTTGGGTGTTGCCCCGTGTTAATACCGTTCCTCCGAATTATCTGGGCTTGCCTAAGATATCAGTCCCCAAGTGGGGGTGGCCTTAGCATTTAAAATTCGGGTATATCCTAATAGGACTTATGCCCCTGAGCTCTGATAACTCGGACCGTCTAAATTTGGCTTCGGACAGCAGTCCCCAGGTGGGAGTGATCGCTTGAACCCGGACTAAGGTGGCTCTTGGGATCGATACCTTTAGGAGATCGGAAGTAGGGAATTTCTTAAGAAATGCAAAAAATTTAAAGAGACAACGATACTTACCCGCAAGGAAAAGACTTCCTTTTATTCTTGTGCATTATTTTTACACATGTGTACAAGCTTTGTGTCGGGGCTCGAGCAATCTATGTGGGCACGGTTCATTTGACTGTTTGTCCCTTACGATAAATCCTATCGATTGAGACCCTCCGGTTACGAAGTTTCTTCCCTTTGCTAAAATAGATATCCAAGGGTATTGTCCACCAGTATTCAAGGTTGATTATAAAAGAAGCCTTGGATACTGTTAATGTGATCTTCGATGCTGATTTGTGACTGGTCTTCGATTCCAAGTTAGCACGATCCACTGTTGCCTCATTAAAAACCTTGCCGGAAAACCGATTTGGGACAAAACCTGTTCAAGGGTAAAAGTGTGCATTGCCAGCTTTCATGCCTAAAAATTTTGTAATGCTCCTTGTCGGTTACCTGTAAGCATTAGTCCAAAATATATAAGTAAAAGAAAACGAATGGGGTAATACCTTAGCAGTAATATCATTTCACGTGAGTTATATTCCAATTGCTCGGTAGTTGTTCACCGTTCATCGTCCCGAGTTTGTAGGATCCCTTTCCGATGATTTTGATGATATGATATGGACCCTCCCAGTTCGGCCCCAACTTTCCCTCGTTCGGGTTTCGTGTGTTCAGCATGAACTTCTTTAATACTAGGTCCCTGGCATTGAAGTATCGAAGGTTGGCCCTTCTGTTGTAATATCTCTTGATGTGTTTCTTTTAGGAAGCCAACCAAACAAGGGCGGTTTTGCACCTTTTATCCAATAGCTTCAGGCTCGTATTCATGGCCTCGTCATTTGATTCCTTTGTCGCATATCGAAACCTGATACTTGGATCTCCGACTTTGACCGGTATTAGAGCTTCAGCGCCATAAACATTGAGAACAGAGTGGCCCAGGTACTGGATTTTGAGGTCGTACGATATGCCTATAAGACTTCGGGTAGGATTTCCTTCAAATTTCCTTCGTCGTCGGTCAACCTCTTCTTAAAGTTCTAGAGTATGGTTTTGTTGGTTGATTCAGCTTGTCCATTCCCACTAGGGTGGTAGAGTGTTGATGGGATCCTTTTGATCTTGCCGTCTTTAAGAAATTTTGTTACTTTGCTACCGTTGAATTGTTTTCCATTATGGCATACGATCTCGACTGACATTCCGAACCGACATATGATGTGTTCCCAAGTGAAATCAATGACCTCCTTCTCCCTGAACTTCTCGTATGCATGGTCTTCTACCCACTTAGAAAGATAGTCTGTCATAAACAAAATAAAGTGGGCCTTACCGGGTTCCCATGGAAGGGGATCGACGATGTATATTCTCTACTTCATGAACGGCCATGGTGAC
This sequence comes from Nicotiana undulata, assembly GCA_005239495.1. Taxonomy (NCBI): domain Eukaryota; kingdom Viridiplantae; phylum Streptophyta; class Magnoliopsida; order Solanales; family Solanaceae; genus Nicotiana; species Nicotiana undulata. The sequence goes on from ML241931.1 coordinate 166,803, forward strand.
ACAACCAATGCAGTAGCTCCCCAGGTTGGTGAATCATCGGAGCATGTCGTTGGCTCCCATCACATTTTCGTACGAACTCCTTTGTGTCCTTTTCCATGTTGATCCAGTAATAGCCTGCTCTGATCACCTTTCGAATCAATGATTCGGCGCATGAATGATTTCCACAGGTGCCCTCGTGGATTTCCCTCAGAACATACTCGGTATCTCCTGGTCCTAGACATATTTCTAGTGGGCCATCAAACATTCTTCTAAACAAGGTACCGTCTTCGGACAAGGTAAACTAAGCTGCCTTTATTCGTAAGTACCTCGATTCGTTTGGATCCGATTGTAGTTTTCCAGTCTTCAGACATTCTACGTATTATTTTCTCCAATACCAAGTGATGCTTGTACAGTTTATCTAGGCATGATCTTCTTCCACCACCAATCTCATGACTTGCAAGACTGCCCCCGAACTGAGCTCATCATCTTCGACCAATGATACTAAGTTAGCAAGGGCATCGGCCTCACTGTTGTGATTCCGGGGCACGTGTTGTAAGGTCCACTCCTTGAATCGATGTAATGCTACCTATATCTTATCGAGGTATCTTTGCATTCGTTCTTCTCTGACCTCGAATGTTTCATTAACTTAGTTTACCACAAGGCGGGAATCACACTTAGATTCGATCACCTCCGCCCCCAAGCCTTTGGCTAGTTCGAGACGTGCAATCATGGTCTCATATTCTGCCTCATTGTTAGTCAATTTTACAGTCCTAATAGATTGTCTAATTACATTGCATAATAGTGGCTTCAACATGATGCCGAGTTCGGACCTTTTTGCGTTCGAGGCACCGTCTGTAAAAAGTGTCCAAATTCCCGAAGGCATCCCCGAGTTTACCAACAACTCTTGTTCGACCTAGGGTATTAGGGTCGGCGTAAAATTGACCACAAAATCTGCCAAAATTTGAGATTTGATGGCGTCCATACTCAATATCATACCCGCTGATTTCCACTCCCCATTTGGACAATCGTCCAGCGAGTTCGGGTTTATGCATAATATTTTGCAATGGGTTAATTTTCGCAACACATTATGGGGTGGCACTGCAAATACGGTTTCAGTTTCCTAGAGACTCTTAGCAAAGCGAGCACTAATTTTTCCAGATGAGGGTGCCTACTTTCGGCCTCACCTAGAGTCCTGCTAACGTACTAAATTGAAAATTGCATACCTTGTTCTTTTCGGATCAAGACTCCACTTACCGTTATTTCCGATATTGCCAAGTACAGGTATAGTTGTTCGTCTATCTTCGGTGTGTAAAGCAGCAGTGGGCTCGATAGATACCGCTTGAGTTACTCTAGGGCCTGTTGACACTCCGGGGTCCACGAAAAGTTGTTCTTCTTTTTGAGTAGCAAGAAGAATTGGTGACTCTTATCTGAGGATCTCGAGCTGAATAGTCCTAGGGCGGCTATGCGTCCGGTTAATATTTGCACGACCTTCACGTTGTCCACAACTGTGATATCTTCGATGGCTTTGATTTTATCAGGGTTGATCTCGATTCCTCAGTTGGATACCATGAACTCGAGGAATTTACCTGATCCGACTCCAAACACACTTTTCTCCAGGTTCAGATTCATATTGTACTTCTTCAATATGTTAAAGGTTTCCTGTAAATGTTTTAAATAGTCATTGCTCATAGGAACTTAACCAACATATCATCAATGCAAACCTCCATCGATTTTCTTATTTGTTCCTCAAACATCCGCTTACCAGGCGTTGATAAGCGGCACCGTCATTTTTAATCTGAATAGCATCATGTTATAGCAGTACGTGCCGTACTTAGTGATGAAAGACATTTTTTCCTGATCATCTGGGTCCAACTGTATCTGGTTTTACCCGGAATAAGCATCGAGAAAACTGAGGATCTCGTGGCCTGCCGTAGCATCGATCATGCGATCGATGTTGGGTAGAGGGAAGGAGTCCTTGGGAAATGCTTTGTTCAAATCCTTATAGTCTACACACATTCTTAGTTTGTTCCCCTTTTTAGGGACTACCACTACGTTTGCTAACCAATCTGGGTATTTAACCTCCCGCATGGACCCTATTTTAAGGAGTTTACATACCCCGTCCTTGATGAAAGCACGCTTGACCTCGGACTGGGGCCTTATTTTCTGCTTGACCGGATGAAGTTTTAGGTCCAAGCTTAGCATGTAGGTGGTTATTTTCGGTGGGATCCATATCTTATCAAATGGTACCAAGTGAAACAATCCATGTTAGTTATAAGAAATTGAATGAGTTTTTTCTTAGCTCGGGAGTTAACCATGTGCCCGGGTATACCTTCCGATCGGGTAGATGTTCGATCAATATGACATGTTCCAGCTCTTCGACCGTTGATATAGTAGTGTCGGAGTCATTGGGGACTATAAAAGATCGGGGAACCCCGTAATCATCATCTTCGTCAGTCCCATGCTTGTCTGGTTGGGTCGTGGCCGGTAACGGTGATTGTTATTTGTCCTGTTGCTTTGATCCCGAACTTGGTTCCTTTGACGTTGCGAGTGTTGATATAAGAATCACTTCTTCGACTACAAACATCTCTTTTGCGTCCGGCGTGGGTACTTTTAACACTTGGGGAAGAGTCGAGGGCACTGCCCTCATGTTATGAATCCATGTCCTCCTGAACAGGGCATTGTACCTCATGTCACCTTCGATCACATAAAACATGGCCTCCTGGATGGTCCTGATGACATTGACTGGTAATGTTATCTCCCCCTTAGTGGTTTCATATGCCATGTTGAATGCGTTCCGAACTCAGACTGAGGGCACGATATGATCTTGTAGATCGAGCTATTCTATGACTCTCGACCGGATGATGTTGGCCGAGCTACCTGGATCAATTAACATACACTTAACTCGAGATTTATTTATGAGTATAGATATTACTAGCGCATCATTGTGAGCTTGCACGATCCCCTCTGCGTCCTCGTCGGTGAAAGACAAGGTTCTTTCTGGTATGTAATCTCAAGTTCGTTTTCTTTTGTGATGGAAACTTTGGTGCGTTTCAACATCGGCCCTTGAGTGACATCGACTCCACCGATGATCATGTCAATGACATTTTGGGGTTCTTCCGACTCAGTCTGTTTGTTAGAATCCATGTTTCTAAAATGATTCTTGGCTTGGTCACTCAAAAATTCTCGAAGGTTCCCGTTGTTGAACAACCGGGCTATTTCCTCTCTCAACTGTCGGCAATCGTCCGTTCTGTGGCCATGACTGCTATGATATTTGCACATTTGGTTGGGATCTCTTTGGGCTGGATCAGATTGCAATGGTCGAGACCATTTGGTATCTTTGATGCATCTGATAGCCGATATGATAGCAGTCGCATCATCATTAAAGTTATATTCTGATAACCTCGGTGCTTCTTTAGGTCCGATAGGCATGTCGAAGTTGTTCTTGCTCATGAGTCCTCGAGCGTTCTGACCTCGATCACTTCTCCTTTCATTTTCGCATAGAACTTCGCCCGGACCCACTGTTTCTTCGATCTCCATTATACGGCTGGTACTTATCCCTCGGTTCATGCCCGATATCTCTATTGATTCTGTCGACGGGTCTGACAGGATAAACGGACCTGGAAGGATCCCCAAGTTGATAATCTTCGACCCTGATCTTTGATTGATAAGAGATATGCACATCGACTCAAGTAACAATCGGGTACTCTATCAAATTCTGCTTCAACAGTTGTGAAGCCACCGAGCTTCGAACATTGAGTCCTTGGGTGAAAGATTGAATGGCCCAATCATCAGCGACTAGTAGTAGGTCCATTCATTCCATTTGAAACCGGGATACAAACTCTCTGAGCATTTCATTGTCCTTCTCCCTTACTTGAAAATATGTGACTTCCTGGTCTCGACCTTGATAGCCCTGGCGTGTGCCTTCATGAAAGAGTTTGCAAGCATATCAACTGAGTCAATAGAATTTAGTGGTAAATTGTGATACCATATCATAGATCCTTTCGATAAGGTCTCTCTGAATTTCTTCAGCAAGACAGATTCGATCTCATCATCCTACATGTCATCCTTTTGATGGCACATATGTAGGAGATAACATGCTCGTTCGGGTCGGTTGTTCCATTTTATTTTGGAATCTTGGGCATGCGGAAATTCTTAGGGATCGGCTTGGGAGCTGCGCTCGGGGGAAAAGGTTTCTGCATGAACTTCTTGGAGTCCAGGACTTTCAATATTTGCGACGCTCCTAGGATTTGATCGACCCTGGCATTGTAGGTTTCCACCTTTTTATCGTTTGCCTCGATCTTCTTCTCTCCCTACTTAATCCGTTTTGTCAGTTCCTCGAGCATCTTTATAATTATCAGATTGGTCCTCGATTCCTTCTCATTTGATCACTTTGAGGTTGATTCAACTCTGTGAACAACTTCCTAGGATGGCTCGGGCTTGTCGCGCCCCCTTTTTACTTCTCTTTTCAGATCAGTCAGGGTTTTTGACATTATTGGGCCAACTTGTTTCCTTTTGGGAAAGGGGTATACAAGGAATTGAAGAGTCGCCACCTAACGAATTAAGGTGTGTTAGGTCACCTACTAAAGGTCATTTACAAACACAGATTTGCATAACCAGATATAGGGTAAGGGCGTGAAATTACTCTAAGGGAAGGTGTTAGGCACCCCACAAAGTCCACAACTGTGGTTCCTGGCCAAACAACTTTGTGAATTTAGGCAAGTAGCAAATAAGCAATTAAAACTTAAACAAGTAAAGGGGTTTTGAAAAGATTTGCAGTCTTAGCACACATGCGTAATGAAGTTTAAAGTCTAAGCACATATGCATAATAAAGTTTAAAGTCTAAGCACACATATGAAGGATAGGGGAGTCCTAGGTTGTTTATCCTATAGGATCACATCAGTATAATGCCCGGTAATCACTCCTCAAAGAGGGGCTAGACGTGGCATTAGCGCACCGGTCATCATACCCATATCTACCCTTTCCCACCCTTTAGCGGTTATTAAAGCGAGTGTTATTTAGCGATCTCTATGCGTTTTGTTACCCGTTCCTTCTTAATGGCCCTGGAGGAATTTAGGACCTCTACCTATGGGCAGTTCTATACAGACCCCCTAAGGTTTAAAGGAGAAAATACTAATGCGACAAGCAATAACACATAGGACTTCAACAAATAAAATAGGAAGGAGCAAATAAGAGGCTCAGGTTTACCTCCACATATAATGCATGTAAATAGCACGACTCAAACACAAATAAGGGCAGTATTATTAAACAGCATCCTAGGACATGATGTCTAGGTGAGTATCAGAACACAAGAAGTATGCGATTTTATTATTTAAACTCAGAAGCAGGGAGCCTAATCAGTTTGCCTACTGATTCGAGCCTGTTAACCATTAAGCAGTAAACACAAAGCATGGTATACATGAAATACAAGATTATTACCAGTTTTACTTGAACAGGATAATCAAACATGATACTTTTTTATGTCCTTTTCATGCATAAGTAGTTTAACTAGGTGTGACTGAGCGAGTACGAACAAAATCCTAAAGCATGGTATCTAATGTGCACATAAGAAATGCAGAATGATGCATATGCAAAATTCCCTAAGCAAGATTTCTAAGTGCTCACAAGGTTACAACATTATCAGACATGATTGCATGAGTAGCAGTTTATATTAATGTTGTCATTTATCCTAGAGACAGGATTTCTAGGTAATAGTGATAATGTCAAAACGAGATGCTGAGAACAGTATACATGAAACCTAGGAGCATGGTATCTAATGCATGATATGCTTGCATGTATTGGTCCTAAACAAGAATTCTAATGCGCACGCAGAAAATAGTAAACTTAAAGCATGGTTTCTACCCTTGATATAGATAACCTATGTATCTACCCTTCCCTTTTCACTATCCATCCCCAATATTTGTTTATAATAAATTATTACAAACCAGTATTGAATGAATTACATAAGTAGAAAAGAAAAACAAGAAGTTACACTCTAGGGAGCCTGCAAATAGGCCCAGATTCCAGGATCTCAGATGCCAAATGGTGTTTCACAACTTTTCTCATAATCCGGGTGTGTAAGAGTTTCCTAAGTACCTCAAGGGATCCCGGGCAGTTCTCACATCCAGATTCCATAACCATAGTTGAGTAAGTGAAGTTTGGAAGGGCCAGCTCTAATGCATCAGAGTTTAGAGGGATCTCATAGGGATCCCTAAGCAGTCACACATTAGAGGGGAAGAACTTAAGGATCTAAGAGTAGAGTGAGAGTGCTTGACATAGTTTTTAAATATTTAAGTAGGAAAACAGCTTGAAAAGAGACTGGTGACAGTTTTGTAAAAACAACAGAGGGAGTTATTCAATAAGACAATTTTGAAAAGAGTAAGGTAATCAACGACAACAAACCAAACACAGAACCAGAGTAGGTTTAGCAACACCCAAGGATCACAGAACCAAAATAGGTTCAACACCACAAACATTCACTCAGGGGTAATGGGGGATTGGGGACAAGTAGAGCACATAAAGATACATAGCAGGCAGAGGTACACATAGGTACAAAATCAGAAATATCCTAAGGGGTTCAAGGGATTAGGGTACAACATGCATTTCATAATTACACAGAACCTAGTAACATAAGGTACAAATGTTTTTGCCACAGAAACGTTCATGCTAGAAATCAGAGAGACATAAGTAAAGTAGAACCACATTGAGGTGTACTAAATGGGGTACAACATGTTCAGAAATACCCTTTAGACATAACAAGCATGCTGGTTCTAAGGTAGGGGAGTACATAACATGCTAAGTGAATAATAATGTAACCAGTTCAAGCACAAATTTCACAGCAAAACCATAAGTAAGAACATACCAGAAATAAGATGAATTGAAGTAGCAAAAGAAACATGTTATTTGTTAGACTTAAATTGCAATCAGGACATACCAGTATAGAAGAGAGCAAACACTTAGTGAAGAACCAAAGAGTATAATAATCAGCCTTGGCTTACAGCCGGCTGACTTAGAGTACGAGGAAGTAACCAGAGAAAAGAGAGCAGAAGAGAGTTTTGGTGTAAGAGAGAGTTTTTGAACCAATGTGTTCGTGTGTTGTGTTAATGAAAGAGTAGTGTATTTATAGTTTGAAAACAGGTAGCAAATAAGGTAAAAATCAAAGTTCATTAGTAATTATGGAACTGTGTATCAAATAATATAAATTCAGTGTAACTATCCCCTTTAATTATGGAGTAAACTTCAAGCGGTAATACACAGTGATAAATAAGGAAAGAAACCCTATAAGGCTGAATATAACACATAAGGAAACAATTTCAGTATAGTACAAGTATATAACATGTAATAGAGGCAAGGTTCAACAAATTCTTATTAAGGAAAATGCCTAAGAATCAATTTGACAGCATAATCAACTACAAAATAAGGCAAGAGAATATTTTAGAGGTTAAAATCAGTCGAGAACAGAGGATACCAATCACAGGGAATCAGGGATTCCACTAGAAGGTAATATTAACCAAAGAAAAGTACTACAACTGAACGGAGCAAACATAACATAAGCAAGAATAGGCAAGATAAGGTAAAAGAATCACATAAACCAGGGATTCAAGTAGAGCATAGTATGAATTAACGGAAATTTCTGAGAATAAGTGGAATGAACATATAATAGGCAGGAATAGTCAACATCAGAAACCCTAACAAGAAAATATAGGGTAAAAATCCCAAAAGCACAGAATGTTCATGAGAAACACGTACACATACAGATCAATCGAACATATTATCAAAGACAAACTCACAAACCCAGGATTAGAACTAAGAAATTTAGGGTTTTCAAAAGAATAACTTAGATAATAAGAGAAAACTTAAATAAATGTTTAAACATAGTGAAAATCATAGAATAACACTAAAATCAAAAAGAAAAGCCATTTTCAAAAAGGGTTAAGAAATCCTAGTTTGAAGATGAAGAGTCATTTTAGAAATCGGAGAAATCTTGAGGAAAACAGCAAAATAACTTAGAATATGCCCAGATCTATTACAGATCTAAGAAATCAAGAGCTAATAGTTAGGGTTTCAGAGAGAGAACCCAAAGAGAGAGAGAGAATCGGCTCAGAAACCATAGGTTTTGGCTGGAGATGGGAGAACCTTACCTGGACAGGCCAAGGGTGGCCTAAGAATGGCATGAACAACCATGGGGTTAGGTGAACCGCCTCTGGTTCCTTTGAGGACCTCAAGGCAGTAGTAACCCGGCACAAGAGGGAGCCATGGGGGCTGGGATGGTGGTGAGACCACCATAGTTACCGGCGAGTGACGGCCGGTGAGAGCTTAGGCTAGCAGAGAGAGTTTGAGAGATGAGAGAGATGTGTAATGGTGGAGTGAAAGGGAGAAATGAGAGGGGAATGGGGGTAGTCTCTAGGGTTAATTAAGGAAAGGGGAGATCTGGACCGTTGATTAAAATTGATCAACGGTCCAGATTGGACAAAGGATTGGGTCGGGTAGGACAAGGTATTGGGCCTGGGGTATTTGGACCGTTTTAATTGGGTTGAGGTCTGATTTAATTAGTCTATAATTGAAATGAAAGTGGCTATTTGTTAAATACCCCATGTAAATTAATTAAAACAATTTACAAAAAATAGCTGTTAATTATAAAAATAAATCTCATGTGTAGAAAATAATTTAAAAATATTTATTTAGTATAAAAAATACAAAGGATTAATTTCTGGATGAAAATAGTGTAAAATCACATGATTAGGCTATAACTGCAAAGTTATTGCAATTATAGCCAAAAGGTGCCAATTTGGCTGATTATGAAATAATTTGGTCTTAATAGAGCCAAAAATAATACATTAAATCAAGAAATGCTTTTGAAATCATTTGTGATGCAATTGTATAACTATTTATTGGAAATAAAATACTGAATAAATTAATAAAAATATAGAGAAATTGTGGAAAAATGCCAATTGCTATTAATGCATGATTTTGAAGATGTATATGCAATTAAAAAGATATTTTTTTGGGAAAAAATGGGTATCAATAGCTGCCCCTTTTTACCCGGAAAGGATGAAAGAGTTTGTCGGGTAAGGATATGATGGCCAATTTTGACTGAGCGAAACGGTTTGAAAGTTTAGGCCGCACCCTGGCTTCTGAGCTGCCTACATATCCCTGCTTTTACAGGAATCAGGCCGTATGTAGTTCCGGATTTATCGGCGAAGTATACCGATGAAATCATTACAATAACGGACGCAATATCTAGAGCTGGATGAATGAACGGTTTTATGGAAGAGGTTAGGTTTGATATGACTGAGAGGACTGGAGCAGGATCGCTCCTGTTGGGATAGTCGTCGCTCGCCGGGTTACCTACAAATAAAAGCAATACAAGCGTATATTGTGCATAAATTTAAACATGATGCAAGTTCACGTTGGACTATGAATGTTGTCTTTGGACGGTTAAGGATGACGTCATCAGACCATGATGTCCTGGTCCATGAATTATTTGATGAGGGATTTGCAAGCCATGAAATGATGTTCTCGGGCCATGAAGATGGTGCCTCCGAACCTTGACGCCTTTGAATAATGATATGCAAAAATTGAGAGGGATCCTTAGGCCATGACATGATGTTCTTGGGCCATGAAGATGGTGCCTCCGAACTATGATGCCTTTGGACAAGTTGTCGATATTTCAGACCATGAGATCCAATAATATGACTACCACAAGACAGAGCTTAGTGTTGGGAAATGGAGGGCAGAGCTTAGCCCGAAAGAGAAGCGAAGTAAATAATGCTTGAGAGACAGGGCTTAGTCTCGATGAAAAGTAAACTAGAGGTAGAGCTTAGCCTCATGCAGGGTAGGAAGGCAGAGAGTAGCCTTATGCAAATGGAAGGCAGAAGATTAGCCTTATGCAGATGGAGGTAGAGCTTAACCTCATGCAAGATGGAGACAAAGCTTAGTCTCATGCAAATGAAGGCAGAGCTTAGCCTTATGCAGACGGAAGGCAGAAGATTAGCCTTATGCAGGTAGAGGTGGAGCTTAACCTCATGCAAGATGGAGACAAAGCTTAGTCTCATGCAAATGAAGGCAGAGCTTAGCCTTATGCAGACGGAAGGCAGAAGATTAGCCTTATGCAGGTAGAGGTGGAGCTTAACCTCATGCAAGATGGAGACAGAGCTTAGTCTCATGAAAATGAAGGCAGAGCTTAGCCTTATGCAGACGGAAGGCAGAAGATTAGCCTTATGCAGGTGGAGGTAGAGCTTAACCTCATGCAAGATGGAGACAGAGCTTAGTTTCATGCAAATGAAGACAGAGCTTAGCCTTATGCAGACAGAAGGCAGAAGATTAGCCTTATGCAGGTGGAGGTAGAGCTTAACCTCATGCAAGATGGAAACAGATCTTAGTCTTATGAAAATGAAGGCAGATCTTAGCCTTATGCAGACAAAAGGCAGAAGATTAGCCTTATGCAGGTGTAGGTAGAGCTTAACCTCATGCAAGATGGAGACAGAGCTTAGTCTCATGCAAATGAAGGCAGAGCTTAGCCTTATGCAGACGGAAGGCAGAAGATTAGCCTTATGCAGAGGAAGGCAGAAAGTTAGCCTTATGAAGAGGAAGGCAGAAAGTTAGCCTTATGCAGAATGGAGACTCATGCAGAAGAATAAATAATAAATGACAGTATACTTTCTTAGCTGGCAGCGGGCTATGATATTGCAATTGTTGTGAGCACTGTGACTACAGAGCATTGTTTGTTTGTGTTGATAGCAAATGTCGGCAAGTGCGATGGTTTCAAGGATTATCTATGAAAATGCTCGTTCTTTGTACGGATAGTAAATTTGTCCTTTGCAACTGTGTTTATTCTTTGTTCCTGAATCCAATGAAAAATCGTGAGTTCTGTAAATGGGAAAGGTCGGTTCATATTCCCGCTGGATTTGCTTGACTCGTATGCTTGATCTAATGATCATGTTAACACCATCGAGGTAGCGTTTGCAAAACAGAGCTATTTTCAAAAGTAAGTATGCATGATTTTGTAAAGACATAATATAAAAATATATAAGAAATTTATATGAATCAACGACAGTGACACAGCTCAAGACATTGCAACTTCTCATGCTGCGAAATTTTGAGGGTCCTCCTCAAAATTCTGCCCCAGTTTGATGGGTTGACGACTCTAACCGTTGCGCATGCTGCGATCGGCTGAACTCGCTACGGAATTTTGAGGGTCCTCCTCAAAATTCTGCCCTAGTTTCAAATTGCGGGGAAATGAATTTTTTATTGAATTGGACTGCCTACGTATCCCCTCTTAAACGGGAATCAGGTCAGGCGTAGTTCAATTTACATCATTGATAAAAGCATAAAGGATCATACATAGTAGCGTTTGACAGCATCTGAATTGATCGACTTTGGCCAAACTTCTCCGTCCATTTCTGCAAGTATAAGTGCTCCTCCTGTCTATACTCGGTGAACCTCATACGGACCTTGCCAGTTGAGAGAGAATTTCCCTTTGGTGTAATCTTGATGTGGAAAGATTTTCTTCAACACCAGCTGCCCTGGTGTGAACTGTCTTGGCTAGACTCTTTTGTTAAAGGCCCTGGACATCCTGTTCTGGTAAAGTTGCCCATGACATACTGCATTCATTCTTTTCCCGTCTATGAGGGCTAGTTGTTCATTTCGACTCCTTAGCTATTCTGCGTCGCTGATCTCAGCTTTTTGTATGATTCTTAAGGAAGGAATCTCAACATCGGCAGGAATAACAACTTCCGTACCATAAACCATCAAGTAAGGAGTTGCCCTAGTTGACGTACGGACTGTGGTGCGGTATCACAGTAAGGAAAATGATAACTTCTTGTGCCACTGTTTATGCTTTTCTATCATCTTTCTCAATATCTTTTTGATGTTCTTGTTGGCGGCTTCTACAACTCCATTCATCTGAGGTCTATAGGCTGTGGAATTCTTGTGCTTGATCTTGAAAGTTTAACACATGGCTTTCATCAGATCACTATTGAGATTGGAGCCGTTGTCGGTGATGATTGATTCTGGAACTCCGAACCAACAAATGATACGGTCGCGGACAAAATCTGCCACGACTTTCTTAGTCACTGCGTTGTAAGATGCTGCTTCGACCCACTTAGTGAAATAATTAATTGCTACCAAGATAAACCCGTGTCCATTCGAGGTGGTAGGCTCGATCGATCCAATGACGTCCATTCCCCAGGCGGCAAACGACCAAGGTGAGCTTGTTGCATTGAGCTCGTTTGGGGGTACCTTTATCATATCTGCATGTACCTGGCATCGATAGCATTTTCGGGCATATTGGATGTAGTCCGTTTCTATGGTCATCCAGAAATAACCGGCTCTGAGTGTTTTCTTTGCCTAGACGAAACCATTCATATGTGGGCCACAAGTTCCAGCGTGGATCTCTTCAAGTAATTTGGAGGCTTCCTTCGCATCAACACATCTTAATAATCCCAAATAGAGAGTCCTCCTGTACTGGATTCCTCCTCTATGAAAGAAGTTGTTGGACCATCTCCGGAGCATGCGTTTGTAGGTATGATTTGCAAGCTTTGGGTACTCTTCCTTTGACAAATACTCCTTCATATCATGGAACCATGGTTTTCCATCTGCTTCCTCTTCAACATGGGCACAGTAGGCTGGCTGGCTATGGATCTTCACTGGAATAGGGTCAATGAAGTTCTTATCTGGATGTTGTATCATGGATGATAGAGTGGCCAGTGCATCGGCGAACTCGTTTTGAATTCTGGGAACGTGCCAAAATTCTGTCTTCGTAAACCTCTTTCTCAATTCCTGCACATGGTGCAGATACGACAGTATCTTGGAATTCTTAGTAGCCCGTTCTCCTTGTACTTGGTGTATTAGCAAATCTGAGTCACTAATTACTAGCAACTCTTGAACATTCATGTCAATAGCCATGTTGAGCCCTAAGATGCAGGCTTCATATTCCGCCATATTGTTCGTTCAGGGGAACCTGAGTTTAGCAGATACCGGATAATGTTGACCAGTTTCCGATATCAGGACAGCTCCAATGCTGACTCCTTTGAAATTTGCCGCTCCATAAATAACATTCTCCAACCGTCATAGGATTCTTCAATGTCTTCTCCTATGAATGACACTTCTTCATCGAGAAAATATGTTTTCACGGGTTCGTATTCTCTATCCATGGGTTTCTCAGCAAGATGGTCTGCAAACGCTTGTCCTTTGACCGCTTGATGATGCAATGATGTTGTGACTCCTATGAACCTAGACGCTCTGATACCAACTTGTCACGACCCAATTCTCCCTCCGACTGGGTCTCGTGACGGCAGCTAGTCTAGACTACTAGGTAAGCCTATTTATTCAACAAGAATCTAAGATAGCAAGCGAAGACAGTAATAAAAATGAACTAAAGCCACAGTAATCCTCTATGCCGATTGGCATTACAGTTTGCTACACCCAAGACCCGGAATATCATCGATACATCACAAGTTGACTCTACGCCTCAATATGTACAACTGGAAAGAAACAACCGTATAGTATTCTCTACAAGTGCTAACTACACTAAGATAGGAAGGGGACTCGGAGATCTGCGGACGCTGCAGATTATACCTCAAGTCTCCTGGCACTGGCTGCTGGCTAACGGTGATACTGCGTACTGGGACCTGGATCTGCACATGGGAAAAACATGCGCAGAAGGCCGTGAGTACTCCACATTCGGTACTCAGTAAGTGCCAAGCCTAACCCCAGTCAAGTAGTGACGAGGTCAGGTTGAGGCCCTACTGAGGGTTTTGCAAAATAACAGATATAGTGAACAAGTAAGTAAAACAGATAATAATTAACAGAAATTCTAAGTAAAGGCTAGCAAGAAACGGTATAGTTAAATGCTCAATTCAACGCAATATATATAAAGCTCAATAAGAAAGGAAAGGTACCAATGCAATGTAGTATGAGGGAAAGGCTCAGGTCTAGGCCCGCAGTCCCAAGGTATGCAATGCACTATGAGGGAAAGACTCAGGTCTCTGCCCGCAATCCCTATGTATGCAATGCAATATGAGGGAAAGGCTCAGGTCTCTGCCCGCAATCCCTATGTATGCAATGCAGTATGAGGGAAAGGCTCAGGTCTATGCCCGCAATCCCTGTATGCAATGCAGTATGAGGGAAAGGCTTAGGTTTCTGCCCGCAATCCCTATGTATGCAATGCAGTATGAGGGAAAGGCTCAGGTCTCTGCCCGCAATCCCTATGTATGCAATGCAGTATGAGGGAAGGGCTCAGGTCTATGCCCGCAATCCCTGTATGCAATGCAGTATGAGGGAAAGGCTAAGGTCGCTACCCGCAATCCCTATTTATGCAATGCAGTATGAGGGAAAGGCTCAAGTCTATGCCCGCAATCCCTGTATGCAATGCAGTATGAGGGAAATGCTAAGGTTTCTGCCCGCAATCCCTATGTATGCAATGCAGTATGAGGGAAAGGCTCAGGTATCTGCCCGCAATCCCTGTATGCAATGCACTATGAGGGAAAGGCTTAGGTCTCTCCCCGCAATCCCTATGTATATACGTAGTATAAGGTAAATCTCAAAATAGCGTAGTTTAAAGGTTTTAAGAAAATCAATTAGAAATTTCGGAGTAAAATCCTTGAATCAGTTTCAAATAATAGTAACGATTGGAAAAACCAGTTAGAAATCAACTTACCAGGGAAAAATCTTAAGTTATCATGCAGTTCAACCGATAACAGTAATAATAGAATTGAAAATGGGGCATTGTGTAAAAGAAATATGGAACTTCTGTGAAAATATCTCGTGCACGTGCTCGTCACCTCACGTACACGGGGTTTTATAGCAAACATCAGTTAAAGATGCCTAAGGGAAATTCCCCAACACAGAGTTAGGCAAGTCACTTACCTTGACTGTGCAATTCAATCGATAATCACACTCTTGCAACAAGTATCCAACTCCGGGTGGCCCAAATCTATTCAATTTGATGGTATAATGTAAATATAAATTCAAGAAATCAAAATAACTAATTAATTCGGAACTAATACGCGAAATTAGAAAATTTGACCAAAACGCCCCTCGGGTCCACGTCTCGGAATCGGGTAAAATTTATATTTTCTGAACCCTTATTCACCCACGAGTATAACCATATGACAATCTCTCAAATCGGAGGTCAAATACCCAATCAAAACCCCAAAACTCGGTCTAGGAAGTTCCTTCCAATTTTCCCTAATTTCAACTCAAAATCTCGAATTTAAGGGTGGAATTGAAGACTAGAATCATCGAAATTAACCTATGATGATTAGGAATAACTTACCTAAAATGCCCAGATGTAAAAGCTTCCAAGAATCGCCTCTCCCGAGCACTCAAGGTCCAAAAATGGTGAAAATAACATAAACCCTCGGATTTTAGAATCAAGCACACAGGGGTCTCGCACCTGCGGTCCATTTCACTGCACCTGCGGTACCGCACCTGCGGAATTATCATCGCAGGTGCAGAAAATCACTTAAAAGCCCTGAGACCGCACCTGCGATAGAAAGGTCACGCCTGCGATCCCTAACCAGGCCATTCGAGCTTCGCACCTGCGACATAAGTCCCGCAGCTGCATGCTCGCACCTGCGGAAATTCCATCGCAGGTGCGGAACACCAGATACAGGTATGGTTCAGCACTCTATAAAATTTCCAAACTTCCCGATAAGCATCCGAAACAATCCCGAGGCCCCCGGGACCTCAAACAAAACCACCAACTGACCCCAATACCCTATCCAAACTTGGTCGGGCCTTAAAAACACGTCCCCTAACATTAAAATATCCAAAAATGCGTAGATTCAAGCCTAGGAACTTAGGAATTTCTAAGAATTTACATTCGACGCCGAACCACGTCTAAACTCGTCCGAATGACCTCAAATTTTGCACACAGGTCATAAATGACATTCCGTACCTGCTGTCGCTTTCGGAATTCCGTTTCGAGTCTGATATCAAAATCTCACCTATCGGCCAAAATTGCCGAAATTCTAACTTTCGCCAATTCAATCCTAAATCTACATTCGACCTCAAAAACACAATCCGAAAACGCTCCCAACCCCGAAATCACCCAACGGAGCTAACAGAGTCGACGAATTCCCATTCCAGATCCGTCTTCACACAGCTCCCGCTACGGTCCAATTTCTAAGGTTAAAGCTCACCTTAAAGGACTATATGTCCAAAAACACTCCAATTTTCATCACTCAACTCTCCGACAAGTTTCATTAACATAATAAGACATAGGAGAAGCAGTTATCAGGGGATCGGGGCGCTAACTCTCAAAACGATCGGCCAGGTCGTTACAAACTCCCCCTGATGAGAGCATCAATTCACATCATTGAGCCTTCGCATCCCAATCTTGTGTATTAGCTTCTTGAAGGTAGATGTTGGTAGAGATTTTGTGAACATATCAGCCATATTATCACTTGAACGAATCTGTTGCACATTGATATCACCATTCTTTTGAAGATCATGTGTGAAGAATAACTTTGGTGAAATTTACTTTGTCCTATCTCCTTTTATGAATCCTCCATTCAATTGGGCTATGCATGCTGCATTGTCTTCATACAAAATTGTGGGTAGTTTGTCACACTTCAAACTATATTTGTCTCGAATTAGATGTATTATAGACCTCAACCACACATTCTCGACTTGCTTCATGAATAACAATTATCTCAGCATGATTAGATGAAGTAGCCACGATTGATTGCTTAGTCAATCCAAGATATGGCAGTACCTCCACATGTAAACACATAGCATGTTTGAGATCGATCCTTGTGCGGGTCAGATAAATACCCAGCATCGGCATAGCCAACAAGATCGGGACTACAATTATTTCTACAAAATAAGCCCATATCGGTAGTTCTTTTTAGATACCGCAATATGTGTTTGATTCCATTCCAATGTCTCCTTGTAGGAGCAGAGCTATATCTTGCTAAGACATTAACTGAAAAAGTTATGTCAGGCCTTGTAGTATTAGAAAGCTACATTAGTGCACCAATTGCACTAAGATATGGTACTTCAGGACCAAGTAGCTCTTCATTCTCTTATTGAGGTCGGAATGGATCCTTATTCACATCAAGTGATCGAACAACCATCAGAGTACTTAGTGGATGTGCTCCATCCATATAAAACCGTTTCAATACCTTTTCTATGTAGGTAGATTGATGAACAAAAATTCCGTTTGCCAAATGTTCAATTTGCAAACCAAGACATAATTTTGTCTTTCTTAGATCTTTCATCTCAAATTCTTTCTTTAAGTAATCAATTTCCTTTTGGAGTTCTATAGGAGTTCCAATAAGGTTTATGTCATGAACATATACGGCAAGTACAACAAATTTCGATGTTGTTTTCTTTATAAAAACACATGGACAAATGGAATCATTTATATAACTTTCCTTTAATAAGTACTCACTAAGACGATTATACCACAAACGTCCTGATTGCTTTAGACCATACAAAGATCTTTGCAATTTGATTGAAAACATTTCTCGGGATTTTGAATTTTTTGCGTTAGGCATTTTAAATCTCTCGGGAATTTTCATGTATATCTCATTATCAAGTGAGCAATAAAGGTAGGTGGTAACCACATCCATAAAATTCATGTCAAGCTTTTCATGGACATCAAAACTAATGAGATAACGGAATGTTATAGTATCCATAACGGGTGAATATGTCTCTTCATAATCGACAGCAGGCCTTTGTGAAAATCCTTGTGCAACAAGGCGTGCCTTATATCTTTGTACCTCAATTTTCTCATTCCTCTTGCGTACAAAGACCCATTTATAGCCAACGGACTTAACACCACTAGGTGTTTGGACTACAAGTCAAAAAAATTCACGTTTCGCAAGTGAATTTAACTCTGATTGGGTTGCTTCTTGCCATTTTCGCCAATCACGTCTTTGTCGACATTCTCAAACAGATTGAGGTTAAAGATCTTGACTATCTTGCATAATGCTAGATGCAACATTATATGCAAAGAAATAATTCACCACTATATCCAATCGATTCAAGTTTGTCTCAATATCAATTGGATTTATTGATAGTTCCTTATTTTCTTGAGTCTCGGGCTCAGTGATTTCCTCATGAATCTCAAAATTTATTAAATCGTGGATTTCTTCACGAGACTCTATCGTAGTGTCATTTTGATCATTTATTTTTCTTTTTCTAGGATTTCGATCCTTAGAACCCAATGGTATGCCACGTTTTAGGCGTGCTTGTGACTCATTAGCTATGACACTAGAAGATTGTCCAATAGGGACATCAATACGGATTAGAACATTCTCTGCAGGGATATGTGATTTTGTTATCCTTTTAAAAAACGTAAATGCGTCTGGAATTTGATTTGCTATTCTTTGCAAATGGATAATCCTTTGCACCTCATTTTCACAAATAGAGGTACGTGGATCAAGATGAGATAATGATGGATTTTCCAAAAAAATTCCCGTTTGGTTTCGCCAATTTCTCCCAATAATTTTGGGGAAATTGTCTCATCGAATCGACAGTCTGCAAATGGAGCAGTTAATAAATCCCCCGTTAATGTTTCAAGATAGCGAATTATGGAGGGCGATTCAAACCCAACATATATTCCTAACCTTCTTTGGGGACCCATTTTGGTGCGATATGGCAGTGCTACAGGCATATATACTGCGCATCCAAAAAATCTTAAATGTGATATATTAGGTTCATGACCCAAAACTAATTGCAATGGGGAATATTTATGATAATTTGTCGGTCTGAGACGAACTAGCATTGCTGCATGCAAAATGACGTGACCCCAAACAGAAGTGGACAACCTCATTTTCATGAGTAACGGTCTTGCTATCAATTGCATACGTTTAATTAAATACTATGCAAGGCCATTTTGAGTGTGAACACAAGCTACAGGATGTTCCACTTTTATTCAATTGATAAGCAATAATCATTAAATTCTTAATTGGATTATCGGGGAATTGTGCCCATAATCGAATTATTTGTGCCATTAATTTTGCAAACGCGAGGTTGCGAGATGACAATAGGCACACATGAGACCATCTAGAGGATGCATCTATTAAGACCATAAAATATCTAAACGACCCACTAGGGGGGTGAATAGGTCCACAAATGTCCCCTTGTATACGTTCCAAAAACGCAGGGGACTCAATCCCAACCTTTGTTGGTGATGGTCTTATAATTAACTTCCCTTGATAACAAGAAGTGCAAGAAAATTCATTATTTACAAAAATCTTTAAATTCTTTAATGGATGTCCATTTGAGTTTTCTATAATTCGTCTCATCATAATTGATCCAGGATGTCCCAATCGATCATGCCAAAGTACAAAAGTATTGGATTCAGTAACCTTTTGGTTTACACTAGAATGTGTCTCAATTGCACTAATTCTTGTCCAATACAGGCCACAAGATAAATATGAGAACTTCTCAATACCCCTCTTTTGGCTAGAGACATTCTTGGTAATGATGAAATATTCAAGATTATTCTCATCTATTGTCTCAATATGATATCTATCTTGACGGATATCTTTAAACTCAACAAGTTCCTCTTGGACTTGGAGGAGAACATTGCATTCTCTATGACAAGTATTGTTCCCTTAGGCAAAGTTATAGTAGCTCTTCCAGAGCCTTCAATTAATTTACTACTACCAGAAATTGTAGTAACATCTGCCTTACACATACTTAAATGAGAGAAATATTTCTTCTCTTTGAATATATTATGTGTTGTACATGAATCGATTAAACAAATACTTTTACAATTAAACTTTAAACCAAGTTTGCTTTGTGGGATATTCATGTTTGCTTCCCATTATTTTCCATACAAAAGAAACATAAGAATAAATATTAGTATTTTCAGAGAAAAAGAAAAGGAACAAAGTTAAATTTTTCGAGAATAATACAATTATAAGTACACTACACATGTGATTAATACAATTACGACAAATTTATTTACGTGATGTTGAATTAATACATGATTTTTAGACTTTACATTAATCTATTGTTAAATTAATGCTTTGCTATTTAGTATTGTAATAAATAAAATGGACAAGATAGCGTAAACCAATGCCGTTATCGAACTATGTTCTGTACTAGGTTTTACATGAGTTTAAAATGGGTTTTACAATTTACATATGCACTTTTGGTCCTTTTAATAAGATCAATATTCATAGTAAAACACAAACTCAGTAAGCTTTGGAAGCTAAGTCTCCTTGCCGTATTGCATCTGTTAGCGAGTAACAAACAAACTAAAATCAATAACTTTATTTAATGAAGTATTATACTAATTCCTACTACTCAGGTAAATTATGATAATTACATGATATTTATTCATTAACTAATACGAATAAGCAAAATAAAATAATATCAAATTACTCAATCATCTTTAACCACATATTCATCACCGATCAAGTGGTCTATTTTTCCATCAAGGCGCTCGAAGAAGTCTGTCACATCTAAGTGGGTGATGTCAAATTCATTGTCATAGAAAAAATTAGCTTCAGGGCCTTTATTCTTTAGAGATGCTTGATAAAGCTCAACTAAATATCTTGGTACACAACAAATGTTTGCCAATGGTCTTTTCCACCGCAACGATAATATTTAGTCTCCGAACCATTTGCCTTTGGCTTCTCATATTTCTCTTTCCACTTTTGGTAGTTATTTTTCTTTTAGGGGTGACTAACACCAGGAAAATTTCTTCCTTGTCCACGGCCACGACCATGACCACGACCACGACCATTAATAGGGCCACGACCTTTCTCATGTTTGGCATAATGGGAATACACCTCATTCACTTCAGGCAATGGTGTAGACCCAGTGGGTCGATTTTCGTGATTTCTCATGAGCAAGTTATTATTTCGCTCAGCCACAAGGAGAAGAGAAATTAACTCTGAGTACTTCTTGAAACCTTTCTCTCGGTATTGCTGTTGCAAGACCATATTGGAAGCATGAAACGTTATAAACGTTTTTTCAAGCATATCATAATCAATGATAGTATCTCCACGGAGTTTCAATTTAGAAGTAATTCTGAGCATCGCAGAATTATATTCAGAAACAGACTTAAAGTCTTGGAGCCTCAGATGAGCCCAATCATATCGTGCTTGTGGAAGAGTGACCAACTTAAAGTTATCATATCTTTCCTTTAAGCCATTCCACAAAACAAGTGGGTCTTTGAATGTGAGATATTCTATTTTCAACCCTTCATCAAGGTGATGACGCAAGAAAATCAAGGCCTTAGCACAGTCTTGGGTAGATGCTTTATTTTTATCTTTAATGGCGTCTTCGAGACCCATTGCATCTAAATGGATTTCAGCATCCAACACCTATGTCATATAGTTCTTGCTCGAAATTTCAAGGGCAACGAACTTTCTTTTCATAATGTCAGTCATAATTAAAAAAAAAAGAGAAAAGTTATACCTTAATCTTCTCAAAGAGCTTCTTGAGACGGTAGAGTCTCGTGCTGATAACGTGTTATGAAACAATAAAGAACAAGAACAATATTGTAGAGAAAGAGAAGAAATTCTTATTGAATTTTGGGATGATTTATAATGAAATAAGAACCCTCTATAAAAGATAGACATTCACTCTAAATAAAATTCAATTTATAACAGTAAATTTATATAAGTTGAATAATTGCATCAAATAATAAATGTCTTATACCTAAGGAGATGAGGGGCGTATTATGCACTCTTATTAAAGGCGACGTGGGTGAAGAAGTTAGTTGACGAAAACCTTGGAAATGTGGCGCACATGCACTATGCCCATTCTAATGTGCAAATGCTGGATTTATTGGGTCGGTCGAGGCTGGAGCACATGCCTTCTAACTCTTCTTGCCTCCATTTTTAATGTTGTTTAACAATGTAATACTAACTCTGCTTGGCTCCATTTCTTTAGCAACCTCAGTTGCAAATATTCTTTGGTGGCCCTTTTATCTGGTAGAAAAAGCCTTCGAAGGGGATGATCTTCAACTTTTTTAATAAAGTGTAGCCCCTTGCTTGCTCTATGAGCAGCACTTTTAACTTTTGAGCTTCAAGATTTGTTCAATGTGCAAGCGAGGGTTAAAAGTTAAAATTCTATCCCAAAAAATGTGATACTTCTGCAATTTTTTACTTTTATCATCATTGTACCATTACAAATTTTAATACTAATATATGGTAGGATAACAAATAATTTTATAGATAATTTGTTTATTGTTTATTATTATGAAGAAGTTCTCATACCTTTCTTAAATTTTATGAAGAACTTGTAGTATTATTTTTATTTTTACTTTTTATATAATATTAATTTTAGAAGAGATTTAATGAGAAATATGAATCGGTAGAAATTCATATAGTCGATTCCGTCATATCTAGAATTGAGCCCTAATAGTTGTTAGTATTGTTTTATTATTGAAAAAGTTCTCCATTTTGTCTCAAATCGGAGTTTAATTCTTCCTCTTTAGTGGGTACATGTATCCAATTTTAAGATTAAAATAGTGACTCAACTGAAAAAGTTGGTCATTTTGAGCTTGTCAAGGTTAAATTAAATACTTTTGGAGTAAAACTTAATGTCGGTAAATTTTTCTTTAAAAAATAAATAATAGGCGTAGAAGCAAGTATCATGAGTTGGAACTTATTTCTTGTGGCATATATTTTAATCGAAGAGATATCTTGTAGGTAAATTTCTATGACATTTGAAAACTCGTACCATCTGACATGCAATTTCCACTAATCCATTAGTTTTATTTCAACAAGAGGAACTTACGGAACAGTTGTAGTTGGAAGGCTTCTAACAAGTTGTATTTTTTTTAGCAAACAAAAAATATATATTAACTAAATTTATATAGGATTTGCTACATCACAACCTACGTTTGTGCCACAAAGGGCACACTAATTTCCTAAGCTTGCTAAGGAGTTGCAAGCATTCATAGATAATTTCTTAACCAAAACAAAAGGATTGTCTTTATCCAAAATTACATATTTTTCAACACCACTTGGTGGTAATTAAACTACTTTTTTCTTGTTTCTTGGAGTACTTCCTAGCTTGGCCATGATGTGTGCCACCCTATTGCCTTCCCTAAAGTTGTGTCTGAGGAGGGTCATATTCCCTTGGTGCATTAGCAACCTGTAAAATTTGACAAGAATATCGAAATGTTTATTGCCATTGTGAATTGCTTGTATTGCTTCCACGCAATCTGTTTCTATCTCGAGTGGGAACAAATCTCAATCATGAGCTATTTTAAGCCCTTCTTTGATTGCTTTTAGTTCTGCTTCCAAAGTTCCCCTAGAATTGGTGATCTTGTGAAGCCTACAATCCAGTGGCCTTCCGCATTGCAAAGAACTCCTCCAACACTGCTTTTGTCCTCATTGTAACTTGCATCCACATTCACCTTGTACCACCCTTTAGGTAGTTTTTGCCAACGGACTTTGATTTGGATCTTTTCAACGGGTAATGAATTATGATATGTTAGTAACTTGTATTCTAAAGCTTGTTGAACAATGTATTTAGTATTTATGGGGTGGGACATATTATTTTAGTTATTGGTATTTCGATTGATTCAAATCTCTCATAAGGCAAAAAGGTAGGAAGTAATTCCAATTGAGGATATTATGGTTTATGGTAATAGACATGTTCCTAAGTTGTATAAGCCAGTGTTCCCTAGAGTGTTCACTTATGGTCACCCCACCCATGTTGTCTCAAAAGGGCTTAGTTGCTATGCATTCCAAAAATATGTAAGTAATAGATTCATCCAATTTCGTATTGAATATTGAGCAGTAGGGATCTATGTTAATCCCGACCCGTGAAAGGTATTTTCTGCATGGCAACCTATTATAGAGGCATTGCCACATAAAAAATTTAATTTTATTGGGATACAATAGTGACCAAATCAAGTTAAAGTCTACATGCGGCTGTGAGTGAGATTCAATTAAGGTATTACAACTTTTAGTAGTAAAAATACCTTTTGAACAAAGAGACCAAATGGCAATGTCATGTGTGGGTCCTTTTTTGCGAATTTTTGCTTTAAGGATATTTTGATGAATCTCATTTGGTATGTCCATGGTCAATTTTGCGAGGTCCCAATTGTTGTCTATATAGATATCTTTGATTTTTAGACTGTAGTGGGTTGGTGATAGAGGACCTTGAACTAAACTTCGCAGATTTTGGGAATTTGGGATCCATTTGAAGTCCCATATATTAATGTTTGAGTTTATGTGAGGTGACCAAATGATTCCCTTGGAACATACCTCCTAGCCTTTCGTAATTGCATTCCAAATGAATGTTTGGTTGGTTTTGGAGCATCCTCTTCCATATTTAGTGATGATCATTTTTGCCCACAGAGTAGTGGAATAGGTGAGGAGTCTCAAGGTTAAACTGGCTAGGTTAATGAAGTTTTTTGATTGTGCATTGTGCAATCCCAACCCCCCCCCCCTCCCCCCGATGATTTTGGTTTGCAAATATTTGACCAACTGATTAAGTGGAGTTTCTTTTTAAACTCACTCGTACCCCAAATAAAGTCCCTCTGAATTTTGTCGATTTTGTTACAGGTTTTTTTGGGAGAAAGGTGTATTGCATATAGTAGTTAGGGATAGAGTTTAGACAGGATTGAGTTAGAGTTGTTCTACCTGCAATATCAATGAATCTCAACTTCCAAGTAGCCAGTCTTGTTTTCATTTTGTCAATGATAAAATTATAGTCTGTTGGCCTTGGATTTCTATATTATGATTGAAAACCCTAAGTAATTTTCAAAACGTTCACCTTTTTTAAACCCTAGGGTGTTTGTAATTGATTTAATGGTTGTAGTATTGCAATTTTGGGAGAACAAAATTTTTGATTTTGCATGGTTGATATTTTGGCCACTGAGGGAACATAAAGTATCTAGTCCTAATTTTATGGCATGGCAAGATTTCTCATTAGCCTTTGCCATTAGGGTTAAGTCGTCTGCAAATAATAGGTGAGAAAAACTTATATTTGTTCTTTGGTAATAGGATCCCATTGGCAGGTATCTACTTGATTTGTAATATACCTAGAAAATATTTCGAGGCATAGAATAAAGATGTATGGAGATAAAGGATCTCTTTGCCTGATTCCTCTACTAGGTTCAAAAAAAGTAATTGTAGAGCCATTCACCAGTATTGATATAGAGCTAGAAGAGATACAACTAAGTAGTAATTTGGAAAATTTAGGAGGGAACTGAAAATATTTAAGGGTGTGGTAGACAAATGACCATTCAATACGGTCAAATGCCTTTTCAAGGTCGATTTTGATCATCATGTGACTATTCTAACCCCTAATTTTTCGAAGATTACTAAATAATTCTTGAATAATAATCGCATTGTCGGATACTCTTCTATTCTTCATAAAAATATCTTGAAAAGGGCTGATTATCTTGTCTAAAAAGGATTTTAGACGGTTTGCTAATATTTTTGTAATAATCTTATAGATAGTGTTAAACATGCCAATTGGTCGAAAGTTTTTTATATGGTTTGCATTGAGAATTTTTGGAATCAAACACATGTAGGTTTTGTTGATTTCCTTAGGGATTACTTGATTACAAAAAATGTCATGACAATACTTTGTAACCGATTGACCAATGATGCGCCAATATCTTTGATAAAAAAAGGAAGGAAGCCATCCGGACTGGGTGTCTTAAAAGGTTTGAACGTAAAAATAGCCTTTTTGATTTCAATATCCAAAAGAGGACTATCTAGAGAGGTCAGGTCAATTTTACTAAGGTTTGAGGGGTTAGGACCTAAAGCTTTCTGATTAGTACTAGTATGAGTGGTTGTGAAAATATCCTTGAAGTAATTGGAGACATGGGACATGATTTGTTCGTGGTCATTTATCCAATTGCCTTCCTCATCCTTGAAATAGTTAATTTTGTTTCTTCTTCTTCTTCTTCTTCTTCTTCTTCTTCTATTAGAGGCCGTTATATGAAAAGTTTTTGTTTTGGCATCGCCGTCAATTATCCATGTGACCCTTGACCTTAATTTCCAATAGTCTTCTTCTATCCTAAGGATGTCATTGTACTCCTTTTTAAGTGAAATTTCCAGGGTATGGAGAAAGTTACTAGTAGGGTAATTTGTAGAGTTTTGGATGCCTTGGAGCCTAGCTAATAATTTCTTTTTTTACCCATAATATCTCCAAATGTTCTACTTTTCCAGCTTTTAACACCATCTAAGAAAGAATTATTGGATTTAATATAGTCATTTTCAATCCTGTGTGACCTTACAAGGCTAGGAAAATCCGGGTGTTTACACCAAAAGGTTTCTAGCGGGAAAGGTTGAACATGTTTGTGTCGATTCCTAGGTATTAGTTATATCATAATAGGATTATGATCGGAGTGTGTCTTAGGTAGGTGAATTACTGAGTAGTAAGGGAATAAGTCACACTATTTTTCATTACCTAGTGTTTTGTCCAATCTTTCCATAATTAGACCCTTATTTTTGTGTCTATGGTTTGACCATGTATATTTACAACCTTTATAGCCTAAGTCCATGAGGTTACACAACCATCCATTTTTTTTAAAAATATAGTCAGCCTTATTACTGTTCATAGTTCTCCCTCCAAATTTCTCATGTGACCCTAGAATATCATTAAAATCTCCACCTATCAACCAAGGCCTGTCAAAAGTTTTTGATATATTTTCTAAGTTATTACACATAATATTCCTACATTGATAATTAGTGCTAGCATAAATAGATAAAATAACCAAGTTTTTGAATAGGCCTTACCTCAATTGTTGCATGTATTTCATGGTTTCTACGGATGAAGTTATGCATTGTGACTACCTCATGTTTCCACATCACAACTATGCCACCAGATTTGCACCCCCCCCCCCCCCCCCCCCCCCCCCCCCGCCACCCCCAA